>CM039680.1:30089316-30169316 GCA_022537955.1 Schmidtea mediterranea | reverse complement strand
AAAAAATATGATGAGTCATCCAATGACCTTGAATGAGTCATGGTCTTTGTTTAAATGACCTTGGAAAGTATGATGAATCATCCAATGACCTTGAATGAGTCATGGTCTTTGTTTAAATGACCTTGAAAAAATATGACGAGTCATCCAATGACCTTGAATGAGTCATGGTCTTTGTTTAAATGACCTTGAATGACTCATTGTCTTTGTCTTAAAATTTTTTTGTACTTTTGGACTTAGAAAAATTTTCTCTCAGCGGGGGGGAGGGGGTACTGTGCTGGATGTGACATGTGCTGGATGTGACACATCCCACTACTATATAATAATAAAAATTATAATAATAAATACTTGTAATAATAATCATAATTTTAGTAATAATAATAATAATAAAAGGTTGTAATAATAAAAATAATAATAATAAAAATAATAACAATAGTAATAATAATAATAAAAGTTTTAATAATAAAAATAATAATATTAATTTTTAATAATAATAAAATAATAATATTAAAAATAATAAGTAGTAAATTATATTTAAAAATTTTCAAAAATTTGAATGACCTTGAGAAAAATTTTATGAGTCATGGTCTTTTTTTCAATGACCTTGAAAAAATATTGTTGGGGTATTACGGAAAAAGCACAGCAAAGTCAATAAAACACCAAAATCATAAAAGTGCAACATTAATTAAAAAATTTACAAAAATTCGAAAGTACTATTGATCGGGGAAATTGGTATGGTTGAACGCCAAATTGAGAGACGAGTCTAGAAATAATAATAAAAATTTAGTGAGGGGTCCCTAGAAAATAATATAAGTCAAAAAATGAAATTAATTTAAAAAAATTAATTACTAATTGGAAGCCCGAGTCAATGGGAAGTCCGAGGCAATGGGAAACCCGAGAGATGAGGAAAACCCGGTGTGTAGACGGAATAATATAAAAGGGTAAATTGGCCTAAACAATTTTAAATGGGCGACACTGATCTATGGAGAGGTAATTATTTCCTAATTTGTAATTTAGTAATGGAGCAAACGTTGTTGACAAATGTCGGCTAAGGTGGTCTGTAGGAAGTAATTATTTTTAATAATTTAATAATGTAGCACATGTTGTTGACAATTGTCTGAAAACAGTCTGAGCAGGAGTATAAAAGGAGAAGGGAAAAACACGAAATGACCAGTGGTCGAAGCAAACGAGTAGTGTAGTCAGGTCAGTAAAAGAATCTAAACCCAAGTAAGGTCAAAAGTTATCTATCAGAAAGGGTGATTATCCATTGGATAACCTACCTTAAGATAATCATATTTAAACGGTGGTTGAAGGGTGCAAATAAATCAGTGAAATTGTGATTACAAAACATTGAAATAAATCGGATTAAGTTTTAACTGTGGTAAAGTGCAAATAAAATTATTCTGTGTTGGGTTTGCTTATTTGATTCGAAAAGGACACGAGGAGTAAGAGGGAACCGACTTTTAATAATAATAACCCAACAATATGATGAGTCATCCAATGACCCTGAAAAAGTTTTTGAATGACCTTGAGAAAAATTTTGATGAGTCATGGTTTTTGTTTCAATGACCTTGAATGAGTCATTGTCTTTATCTTAAATTTTTTTGTAAATTTAGTCTTAGAAAATAATACGTTTTACCCCCCCCCCCCCGAGGGAGGATTATCCAGCGGTGGCATGATCTAGTGGTGACACATCCCACTACTAATGCATGCTTATGAATGATGCAGTGGCTGCTTGTTGCATTCTTTGCTAATTTCTATATCCTATATACAGTGCATTTGACTGTTCCAATCATAGCTGCTCCGCCATCACTGCAAATATCAAGACACTTTTCCCATTTAATTGGTTTCTCATTAACATAATTAAAAATTGAATTGAAAATTTCTTCTCCTGTTCAATTTTTCTTAAGAATATTCCAGAGCAAAAGTTCTTCTTCTATCCGATTTTCATACAGTCATACATGGTTTGAAAAAATCCTCAGCAATTGTGTGAGGTTTCCCCGCCTTGGCAATTTGCAGGCTCACGATAAAAGAAGCTGTTGTAGCCCTCTTATTTTTATCATTTGCAGGCTTAAAAAGGCTTTTCATCATTTTGCTCTTATCTTGGAGAAAAACAGCAAGATGAATAAAGGTTTCGGTGCCATTATCAAGAAGATGCGGATGATTTGATGCAACGTGTTTTTTTAGTTTAGAAGTCACAAGTGAACCATTGGAAAAATTTTTTTTGCATTTTGCTTTAGGATAATCTTTAATCCCAAGCTCAACAAAACCAAATCTTGGTAAATATGTTGGATTGTATTTCCTTTTTTAGGCGTTGAATCTTCCTGTTGTTCTTGGCTTTCGAAGTTCGTTTTTTGTTGCTCCAATATATGAAAGTTAATCGGCAAAGAAAATGAGTCTTTTTTATCAGAAAGATTGTTCGTATTAAGAGATACTTCACTTTTAGATTCGTTTTCATTTTTATTGATCTTTTTTACCCAATTGATCATCCTTAAATTGGTTCGTTTATTGAAAATTTTTAACTAAATAAAGTCTTAAAAAAATTTTTTAAAAACTGTTTTAATTGCATCTAATGATTAGATATAGTTATAAGTCAAATAAAATAATTAATCAATCGATTTAAAAAATTTTTTTTTTATTAGATGCGAGGAAATTACAAAAATATATTCTGAAAATGGCTAGGCACCTCTTGCTGACTGGGAACCCTCTGCATTAGACTATTGAAATAAAAATAAATCTTTACATAAAACTATGAGATTTAAAAACATTACATAAATTATATTTATCGATGGACAGGAAATGGTTTCACGTTGAATTGGATAGCATATCTGAATTCTATGATTGCTCACTTATATGGCGCATTTTTGACCAATCACAAGAACCGCATTAAATATGAAACCGCATTGAGAACTTAAAATCTGAACTTGTTCGCCTGGATTAATAAAAACTCTATTACAAATTCGTTGGTGCATTAATAGGCTTCCCTCAATGAGTTTCCAAATTTTATTTATTACAATATTAAAATAAAAAAATGAAATCTTACAAACTATAATATAATATCAAAATACAAATGTTTCAATAATTGATTATATAATTAGTGTAAAATAATTTGGCACAATAATTGCTTGAACACTGAAAATTTTCTGGTGTTCTTGCACAGTTCATAGCTAATTATAAAGTGAATGCTTGACTAAGTATTGATAAGAACATAGACTAATAGCTAGAACATATAGTAAAACCATGATATTAAATATAAAGGCCCATACATATATTGCGTGTAAAAAGATTAAGTAACAATGTATGAAAGATCTATTAATGAGAAGCAGTTTATATATGCTATTCGTAGGTCTATATTGGGATAAATAATGAACAGCGATATACACATTCATACACATTAATTATATGGGCTTACATAGCATGGATTACATAATATGTGTCAGAGAAATCAAATATCTAAATACAACAACATCATTGATGGAAGAATGTTGAATTTGGAAAGTTTTGCAAATAGATATACATTTTGAAAAGGAAATTTCTCAATAAATCCCTAATCTACCTAGCGTACTTCAGAAATTTGTAATATAATTGTTGAGGTTTCCAGAATCTCAACTTGATGTCTTATATAAATAAGAACTCTTTTATTTAAATATGGCACTTGTGGGGTTGGTGGTGTTTGACCTTGACACCTCACATACTCTACTTTCCTGACTGCCACTGGTTACCAGTTGCTAGGCAACGTTGTTACTTTAACCAATGGTTTTGTGACCGTCAAAAGTGATTTTTATTACTAAAACTGCTAAGACCCGGTCTACAGCTGGTTCAGCGAGCTACCGATAGAAGGTATATGCTCGTCTTGATGTCTGAACTTAATAATAATCAGATTAAGACACAAGCATTTATTTACGATCCAAAAACAAATTTCTATTTACACACGAAAAATCAATAAGGGTCACAAGATCATTCATATTCAGTTAGCTTGGTTTGGCGCTTTCTGCGCTCTCGTTCGGCCTTTCCGGCCTCGTATGTTTCTTCGGCCCACTGGTCGGCTTCTTGGGTTGACTCTGATCTTGGTAGGCCACTTGCGCGGGTGCAAACACCAAAGGGTAAGTGACCGCACTCCCCTCTTGGGTAGCCGCGACGGAAACTTCCAGCCCGCCAATTTGAAGTCTTTGGGCCTGGTTCAATGTCTTCTCTTCCTGCCAACCTTCTGAGCCGCCGTTAGTCTTTGGTAGATCTTCTTTACCGCGAAGGCTCTACCCATGTAGCTGTCGGCTGAGCTGAATGCACTGCTGATGGAGGCTAGTGTTCTCTTTCCTTAACTTCCTCAGTTCGTTGCTGATTTCTTTTATCGCGTCCATGGCTGAATCGTAATTAGAGTTAATGATTTATTCCCTATAAAAATTTCGTAACACAACAATCAACATCAACAATCAGATCGACAATTGATATTAAATTTTATAAGAATCAATAAAAACAAACAACTTTACTTTACAGATTAAATTTGCATATCCCATCGATAACAACCATTATCACTTTCAGCAACGGGATAATGACGATTCATTCCTTTGGTTAAGTTTTTCTTTTGTTTTAGTTGTTGATGATGTCGTAACTTAGTTACTGTAACCATAACTTATATAAATCTTAATTCGTGATTTCTTAATTTCTAATTTTTATTTTTACTTACTATTAATCGTTATTAAACAACGGGTTAGATTACTCTCCGGTTTGCTAAGACTCTTAATCCATTAACACAAAATACTTCTTGCAGATCAAATTTACGAGAAGAAGCAAAAATTTACTACAAAACATTTATTTTAAGACATGGGATTAATTACAATGTACATCTTTAGTGTCGGATTGCCTTGCGGTGATTTTTATCATGGTTGTCTTGTCGCAGCGGACGACGTGCGTATGAGTGGTCATCCTCGTTCAGGTTGTCCTAGATCTCGGGTTGTAGTAACTTCTTAGGCACCGCCAAGTGCACCGGCGCATTGATATTGAGGAGCATTGGATCCTCCGGATTAAAGGCCACTTGATGGTCGGGGAGATGGCCATCAGAACTCAGAATGAGGCCACTTACGATGTCAGCATTGATTCTTGCCAACCTCTGGTGCTGGTTGCTTGACTTCCAGCAGTATTTACATTCAAAATATTCATATTGTTAGAGCTGGAATTCGGCTTCATGTCTGATTTCTCGAACCGGATTCCGTCCGGGCTCTCTTTTGATGGCAACACTAGGCACTTCAATGTCCCGATCTGATGCTGGGCTTCGATAGGGCCACTCTGGAGTCCCGTACGTGGAGAGAGAATAGCCGCGATCCCATAGCGCCTGACGATATATTCCGCCGAATCTGCTATGGATCGTGAGGGTCGTTCTAGTGTCGTCATTCCAGAGTCTTCGGGCAGTACCAGCCGAAACGTGATCTTCTCGAGCATATTTGGGTTACACTTTCTATAAGGGGGCCGACTTCGTGGTGGATTATGTCTCTTCGAATTGGTCGGTTCATTTTGTTGTTTGACATTATTCAGGCAGAATGGAATTGCCAAGTCAGTCGAGTGTTTTATATAACCGACTAATGGCGGAAGGTGATTCATCACTGCTCGTGATATACATATTCATGGAAATTGGAATGATTCGTCTGCTGCTCGTGGTCGTAGTTTATTGGCCAGCCTGGGGAAATGCTATTCTCTATTTTTTCTGTAATCCATTTTGTACAGCTTCGACGAATTCTACTAATAATTCCAAGATAGTGATTCATCTACCAATGTATGTTATCGCTCTGCTAGTCACGTCACTAGTATTGGTGTCCGAGGGAGTGTGCAAGTGTGTATTGCAGATAAATTTCTATATCTATCTAATTTGAAGCACACCGGCTTATGAGCATTAAAAAGTGTATGGGTGTTTAATATCACATGTTGCCAAGTAATATATTCTTACGTAATAATAATATCTTGTTCTAATAAATTATTAAGGTGACATTACGGATATCAATTTGTAAAATCACTAAAGAATAGATTAAAATGAGAAACTCTGCAGTGTATTTTGCTAACTACTTGGTGGGATTTCCATGCCGTGTTCCGCTCCAATGTTAGAGGTAGGGCACAAAATTGCCATCGTGTAGGTATTAGGTAAGTTAGAAATCAGATGTTCACTGACAGTTGAGAATAATGGGATTTTACGTCGGGTAATTTTACATAATTTCTGTGATTATTAATCTATATTTGTAGGTACTTATATATTGTAGTGGATTCTCGTTATTATATATGTTCCAATAAATGAGTGAAATCTAGTGGCTAAATTCCATTTCTCTGTCAGACGAGATTGAGTATCAGGCATTGATCTCGACTTTCTAATCTTTACTTAGGATATAAACTAGCTAACTTATAGTCGGAAGGTTTTCATTCGTATCACAGATATTATCATTAACCATGAGTTGTTTGCCCAGAGACGACGACAGGATGGGTCATGTCAATTATTCCGGCCGGCTGGGACTATGGAGTCCAATTCGTTGTTTCTCCAAGAGGATTTCTCACGTTGGGTCTGAATATGTGAGGACTCGTCATCAACCCAAGTTGGATGTTCATGTAATCTAATAAAGTTATTAAATGATTTTTTATTATTTACGGCTGCTTTAATTTAAGCTTGGTATGGTGAGATGTTAGACATTATTCGATGTCATCTGTACATTTATCTTTGTCGCTAATTTTATTAGATTTATCCTGGTTGGGTCGGGTTGGTTATTTCATTATAATTTTGGTCTAAAATAAGTTTTGAGGTTTTATGGTTGTTATTTTCCACGCATATACTCTCGGTTGACATTCCGACACGTGCTGATAATCAGTTATTATTTTCATGGGTTTTGATTATTTTATGATTCTAATTTAAATTAATGGGCGTATACTTCTCATACCTAGGTGGTTCAAGATGATTAATTTTTGATATTACTAGCGTAACTTAGGGGTGGTTTTAAATTTATACTTTAGGTTCCGCCATTACCAGCACTTTGGCTCAACTTAACCGTAGCGTTATTAATTTATTATTTGGATACTATTTCCTAAAGATTTTGTCGGACTCCACGCGTAACTTCTATCAATACCGGTTAATACCATACCATTGGTGAACAGAATTTGGTTTTAATTACTATAACTGACACGACTGTTGCATCGATTTCCGCGATTCCCCTTCCCTTTAACCAAAAATTGACCGTAAGGAGTATGTATGTTTATATTAGATTTTAAGAGTACCCACTGGACTACTGAGTGTGATGAGTTTGGCCGGTATGTTTCAAAATTTAGATCGAGTTTTCGGGAGTTGGGTGAAAGGGAGTCAGCCAAAAGACTGGTTCCCGATCTTCTCACTGCCACTATAAGCGAAAATGATTTGACGTTCGAGCCCGTCGTTACGCACGGCGAGGTCTCTCACGGGCACGAGCTACTGGCGGATGAACCGCACTTACACCACTCGGTAATTATGTAGGAGTTTAATTACTTGCAGTTTGTGTGGCTGTGGACCGGAAAAATTTCGACAGAAAAACACAATTTATTTTCTCAGACTCATATAATTGCTCATAATACATAATTACATTGCATCACTTCATTACATCTCTTTCATGGTACATAATAATCACTCATCCTCACTTCAATAGTTTTCGAGAATGCTTTTCAATGATAGTTCGATCCGTTCGGCTCCAAATACTTTGTTATCCAATGCTGTTTTTCCTGCTAAAAATGTATTAGTTTTTTAAGAGAAAAAATGATCCCTCACAAGTGATTGATTTATCTGCGAAAATGAATTGGTATATATACCTGTTTTGTGACCCTATCCTTGCGTGTTAATTTTAATGCGATAAAACAAAATTTGACCTTGAGATTATTTGTAATATCTAACTTTAATTTTAATTATTTTCTTGGTTTGGATAACAATTTATTTCTTAAATTTTTAATTGAATTTTTCCAACCAAAAATAATTTATTTTAATTTTTCATTAACTCTTTGCTTTTACATGAATTGTCATTTTTCGGTCAAATCTTTATTTTATTCTGTTATTTTTATGTTAGTTTCATACTAATTTTGGTGCACTTTGTTATTATTTTAATTTATTTTTATGTTTTTGATTTTATATTTTAATTATATCTTTCTCACATTTTTAGGTGTTTAATTGGGGTTTATGGGTCTGATTTTAAATCTGCATGTTGTATTTGCGTGCTATTTCCAGTTCATTTAAACAAGATTCAGTGCTGGCCCAACACACTTATAAAACAAAAATAATGTTTACCTTCACCAACTTTTAATAATGATCCTATATATCTTCTGAATGTGTTTCCTATGCTAACTCTTTGCAGTTGCCTGAGGTCAGCTATGTCGTTTTTATATGTTCGAAATTATGTTGCAATATCAACTACTGAATTTGCAACTCTTCTGAGTTAACAATTTTTTGGGGTGAATTAACTCAGAAATTTCTCAGTTTATATACTAAAAGATTTTGTTATTGTTGACATTTAAAGTGTCTTTTTCACTCACTTAATGACGCCTCGCGTCAATTATTATTATTTTTATTATTATTGTTATTTATTGTCAATAATTTTATTATTTTAGCCCTTAAAGTGCCACAAATTATTATTGACGCATTGCGTCTAAAGACAATTACATCTGTTGACTCATATCTCTTGCTGAGCTTTAGTATTTTTCCGCCACTTCAAATGCATCAAAAATATTTAAACTAAATTCCGTATATCAACTTGTATTATAAAAGAATTTATTAAGTCACATTTTGGTGTATACGCAAAGGTAATCGTATAGTGATTTGGTCACTATTTCTCCGTAACTCATGCTGTCATCATTTTACATTCTATCTCATTCAATAGTTTTGCCTCTGCTGGCCGGAACTTTGCTAAATACTTGATTTGGAAGATCCTTATTTGGTAATTGTTCTATTCCTTGCTTGAGCTATACTATTAAAACCCTCATTTCAGTTTAAGATGGAAAACTGTTAATCGCCAGCAATCAACTATCATCAGAATTGGTTTACTACCTCGTTCCTATTTAATACTGGTAGAAGCACAATTGGCTGAGTTCTGGCATTGAGGCAGTGTAATAATTGGTTTGGATTTACTCTGCGCGAAAGGCACGGTGACTGAACCATCTGGTGGGTGGAAGATAGATAATTAGCTCCAAGAAAATGGGAATAAAAGTCTATTGGGTTTTAAATTATTTGGCGGTGCTCAATGAATGTATATTTTGCTCTTAAGCGTGGATGAATTTAGGTGTTACCCCAAAATATCACTCAAGGATTGAATATTTCATATGGAATTAGAATTTTGTGTTCCGGCCCACAATTGGGATCATCTAGCTTCTTCAATGAAAGTAAATCTTTTCGCAGATAAGAGTAATTGATACTACTTAAAGTCTTAGTGACTAAACTCTAGACCTTCAGAAAAATAAAGAAATTTTCTAAGTGAAAAAGATGTGATTCCGGATAAAAAGAAGTTAGATGAATGTCGGAGAGTTTAGTTGTTCAGCTTTTCAGAATAAATTTCTCGCAACCTTTTGATCGTTTTATTTTTAGCTGTTCTATGATTTTATTCAATTTTAATTACTGTATAGTTTTACAGAATTGCGCTACCTGCTTTATATATTACATAGTCTATGTTGGGCTGAAGTCAGTTACAACTCTTCCACTGGATGTCAATTTTTTTCTGTTCTAATGTTATTTTTATGCTCTTTGTGTGTATTTTATTTTAATTTTTTGTTTATTTCATTATATATTTTTTTATATTTTCTCAGATTTTTCGATGTTTATTTGGTGTGGTATATTGAAGTTAAGTTAACTTGGTGCTGGGTTTTTGTGTTATGTAACTGACTCATTCAAACACCCTCTCAAGCCCTTATTTTTTTAAAATTTTTGTTCATGTTTTTCAAAAAATTTATGTCAAGGCATGCTTATGGGGGTTATAATGATTGATCTATGCCAGATTTCATTTTTTGTTAAAATTTTAGAAGGGATAAGGACATTTAACCGAAGGCTACCCCTCTCGAATGCTTGAAAGGGTGTAGTGTGCTACCTTTCACATAGTAAACTTTATCTTTCAGCCACCTATACTTAATACTGCTCAAACATTCGATCATTCTGAATGGGGCTAATATATAGTCAGCCCTCGGCAAATTATGAAGTGCATGCATCCAACTGTCACACTTTGTTGTGCTACGCACTAATTTTTTTTCCTCAGATTTTGGGTCTTTTGACAGTGCGGAATTTTGAGTTAATTTCACGTTGTTACTGACCCGTTCAAACAAACTTCAAAGTTGATTATGTATTGACCCAACTTAATTTTCTTGGCTCCAGTACCTGACAATAAGTAATTAATATCTCTAAAACCAGACACATTCAGTTCTGAGAGATACTAACAGAGATGCCCTATTACGTTATAAGTCGAAGTGTGTTAAATAACAATGAACATATACTTATTATAAAACTTTATTTACTAAAACATAGCAACCACGTCAATCAAAATAATTGTCTATAAACTAATACAATCATTATTAATTAAACTATAGCTATTTATTTAAAACAAATCCAATTTTTCACAAGAGATTTCATTTAATCCTAGTTCATATTTATTTTTTTTCTTTAAAGTTGTATTGATTTTCATCAGGAGGTACCTCTTTATTTATTTGATGCACAATAAACACAGATAATAGAAGAAAAATTGAAATGAAAATACAGGCATAAATATTTTTGATATCACGACCTTGTCGGATTACATTCGGACTAAATTTTAAAATTAAATTATTTGATATTAAATTCTAACTCGACATAATCCGGAACATCTTCAAATTTTTCATATACTTTAGTAAACACCAACATTTTTTTCTGCTTGTCTGTTAATTTTCTTTTATTTCCTATTTATTATTTAACTTTCGTACAAATGATTATATTATAACCAAAATAAGACTGGAGTGGCTTATCTTTAGCGTTATCCGTCGAATAATTATTGCCCAGAAGTCTAACATTTTTCGAAATCTACAAACTCAATTATTTGATAAGATGCATTAAAATTTTACAAATAAAGCAATTTTTGTTGACCTTATTGAAATCATTTATTATTATATTGAAATATCGGCTAAAATTAATATTTTACTTAATGACCTACTTTGTTGACATCATTTGATACGAAAACTTAAACAAATTTAAATTATTTAAATCTAAATTAAATCAATTAATATAAATAAGAGGACCCAATTTTTTAAAATACATTTTTGCAATAAATTTTGACAACTCAAAAGAAATCAGGATCAATTTTAAAACAAAAATTTTAATAAGTTCTGAATTATAAATGATTATTTATTAACTGTTCATAATTAAATGTAAAATTAAAGTGGTTACATCCAACTCATTTTTTAAACGAATTAATTTCCATCAAGATTTATTTCATAAAAGTACCAAAATAATCCAATTATTTAAACATAAGATAATTAAAAATATTCATAATTAAATATATAAACATGAGATAAATATATTTGGTGGGTTTCTGGGTGTTGATATTTTGAAACTATATGGTTGTTACCCAGGTACCCCATACAAATATTCTTTCGCTTACCACTCGGCACCCGTTGCTAAGCAACGTTGGAACTGTGTTCGAGTGGGTAGATCGTCCGCAAAAAGTGAGCGTTATTGCTAATGCTATAATTGATCGAACGATCTCTGGGTCCAACGACTTGTCGATAGAAGACATGTGCTCGCTTTTGATTCTTAGGTCCCATTATTCTCCTATCTCTTTCAAATGTTGACCTATACTCTCATATCATCTATCTTTATGTCCATTTGCTTGGTCCTTCTCATTATTGTCCATGCTGATGATTATTCTTTGGCCTGTACACCCTTTGTTATGTTAAATACACCCACATTATATCTTTCACCCTTATCCCTATTATAACTACAATGTTTCCCATTATTATTACCAGCATTATTATTGTTGCCATAATATGTATTACCTTTATTAATTGTTTCTACTATTTCCTATATTATTATTTTTGTTACTATAACTACCATTATATTTATTGTTATTACTACTATGATTATTACTACTATTATTATCATAATTATTATCATCATTACTACTAATACCATGATTATTATTATTATTATTATTATTATTATTATTATTATTATTATTATTATTATTATTATTATTATTATTATTATTATTATTATTATTATTATTATTATTATTATTATTATTATTATTATTATTATTATTATTATTTTTTTTTTTTTTTTTTTTTTTTTTTTTTTTTTTTTATTATTATTATTATTATTATTATTATTTTATTATTATTATTATTATTATTATTATTGTTATTATTATAATTACCATTATCCTTATTTTACGGTTTTATATTTTCATCGATTCGGAAAATTTGAGCAGCGTTCCGCCCTTATTTTACACGTTCCACTTTTACTTTACTATTTTCAATAAGTATTTTCATCGATTCGGAAAATTTGGGCAGCGATCCGCCCTTATTTTACAGTTTCATTTTTACTTTACTATTTTTGTTAAGTATTTGAGTTAATTCGGAAAATTTGAACAGCATTCTGCCCTTATTTTTCAGTTTCATGATAATCTTATACCAACCGTTGAGTCGCATTTCACTTTTATTTTTCTATTTTTTATAAGTATTTTAGTTGATTCGGAAAATTTGAGCAGCGTTCCGCCCTTATTTTACAGTTTTTTATGATAAGTGTTTTAACTATTTCCAAAAATTTGCGCAGCGTTCTGCCCATATTTTCTGTTTCAATTTAACATAATTTATTTAATTCTTATTTAAAAACATTATTTTCATGATTTTGGTCGTTCGGATTAATCTTTTTCCGATGGCTATTCATTTTAACTGTTGCAACGATTTCGCAATTTTTCCCGCTACCCATTCCCTCTTTTTGTCCTTAAGATCTATGTATGTTCATTTCATAGTTAATGAGTGCCCACTGGACTACTCGGTGTTAGAGATTTTGAGCCGATTGTTGTTAAAAATTTATGTCAATTTTACAGGAAACGGATGATGAAGGAGCAGCCAAAGGGCTACTCATTTACCCTCCAATTTCCCCTATGTACGGATAATATTGACGTTCCGATCCCTGCGTTCCGCACGCCGGGTCTTCACGGGCACAGATCATCGGCGGTATTCCACGCACTTACACGAATCTGAATACTGTATATGATTTTATTAACTTGTGATGTGTCTTTGGCTGTGGGCCACCAAAAATAAAATAATAGAAAAAATAAATTACCAAATGAATTAGGCAAAAATCTCGACGCATAAACTGTATATTTAGCATTCATGTAAACAAATTTTAAATCGGGCATAACTGTAGATTAACAATCTGAAAATATTGCTGCAAAACATGACTGTAGATTAATAACCTGAAAATATTGATAACTGTAGATTAATGATCTGAAAATATCTGAAAAAAATCACACAACAAAGTAAGATTTGTAAAAAATGTGCATCTTAAATTTGGTTGAAATTAATACTACAAAGTAGTAGTTGAAAATTTGGGAAAACACATCAGTATTTATACCTATAATTTGGCCTTAACCTTGCGTGTTAGTTTTATTGCGATTAAACAAAATTCGACTTTGAAATGATTTGTGTTATCTAAATTAAATTTTTATTTATTTCTTAATTTAAATTAGTAATTTATTTTTAACATTTTTTAAATAAATTTATTCAACCAAAAAATATTTTATTTTTATTCATTTAATTCATTAATTTTTACTTTTACAATAAATGGTCATTTTACGGTCGAATTTTCTTGTTATTATGTTATTTTTTATGTAAATTTCGTGCGGTTCTTGATGCATTTTGTATTTATTTTATTTTACTTTTATGTTTTTGATTTTATATTTATTTATATTCTCTCAGATTTTAAAGTGTTTAGTTGGTGTTGTATATTGTATTTTAGGTTATCTTGGTGCTGGGTTTTCGTGCTGTATTACTGATGCATTTAAACAATTCTCAAGGCTATTTGTGTGCTGGCCCAACATATTTAACTCGCTCCTTAAGATTTTCTCCGCTTATTCAGCCACTTGATTCTTCTTTTTTTATTACGCTTTGAGAATGAAGTTCGACTCGATGGCGAGATAGAAACCTGACGATTTTGTATGGAATTTCGTACTGTATATCACCTTTGTGTCTTTTATGCGGTTCTTTGCGAACTAATACCTCCTGCACACTTCAAAAACACGAGCCCCTCTCTTTGTCGTGCCCATAGGTCTAATATTATCAGGCGCTTTATCTGAGTTATATATCGCCTCTTCCATTAATAATTTTCTTGATATATCTGTTTGTTGGAAGTTTGAATGTAAATTAAAACTTCTCCCATAAATCATTTTAAAGGGTGAAAACCCCGTTGCACTCTGACGATTGCTATTTATGCTGAACTCTATTCAAGGTTAAAGTTCATGAAAGTTTTTCTCTTCACACCCGCATACCAATGTAACTGTAATAAGATCTCTTGCCGTTTTTATGACTGTTTCAGCTAATCTGTTTGATTGGTGCTGGTAAGGTGAGCTGAATTCCTACATGACCAAGTTTCTGTAATCTCTCTTTTAAAACCTTTCTTCAAAGTTCCGGCCTCTGTCTGTCAAATTGCTCTTTGATTCTCCAAAACGATAGATCCAATTGTTAAGTATCGTCTTGAAAATTGTTCCCTTGCCTTGCTTCATGATTGCGATCATAAGAATTCAACTTACTAAAACGATCAACCCTTACTACCATATATTTTTTATAGTATTCCTATATCTAGCTATATTTAAGGATAAATATTTCCTTAGTTCTTGTATGATCAATCTTCCCCTTAGAGCAGATATCACAACATCGTAGAAAAAGCTGAATTGTCTCATGGATCTTCGGCCAGTAAAATATCTTTTCTATCAAATAGAATAATTTCTGAACTCCAATACGGCATAATTCTTGTTGTAAGGTTAATAAGCCTACTGTTGGGCCAGAACACAATCGGCATTGTAAATGTTTGAATGAATCGGTAACACACATGCAAATATAACATGCAAATTTAAATTCAAACCTATTAAAACATCAACTAAACCCTATCAAATATGAGGAAAAAGATAATAAAAATATAAAATAATAAACACAAAAATAAAATTAAATAATAACAAAATGCACCAAGATCCGCACGAATTAAATATAAACATAACACGAAAACCCAATGATTTTGACCAAAATTTGACAATTTATTAAAATACCAAATTTCATGAAAATGAAATAAAAATAAAATAATTTGAATTAGAAATAATTCAATTAAAAATCTAAAGAAAAAATTGTCAAAGAAAAGTTCAAAATAATAAAAATTAAGATTAGAATACACTAGAAAATCCAAGGTCAAAATTTGTTTTACTAAATCAAAAAGAACACGCAAGGTTAGGGACAAAAAATAGGTATATATACCGATGCATTTTCACATAATTAGATCATCATTTTGATATCAAAATTCGTTTTGAAAAATTGTGAATTAGTTTTTAAAAATCTATTTTAGGGTGAGTTTTGTTTTGGAACTCTCTCTCCACGTCGCGTCCTCGCAATCTCGATGGAGGTCTGCTTGGATGTCGGCGTGGGGAGAGTAGTATTTTGTATGATGAATTTTTCATCGGATCAAGTACTTATTATATTGTTTTTATTATTAATAAACTATTGATAACATCTAACGTATTTTTCTTAATCATTTTTGTCAAAATTCTTCCGGCCCACAGCCAAGACACATTACAAGTAATTAAAATCAACATATTATTCAGATTCGTGTAAGTGCGTGGAATATCGCCAATGATCTGTGCCCGTGAAGACCCGGCGTGAGGAACGCAGGGATCGGAACGTCAATATTATCCCATATAGAAGAAAGGAGAAATAAGGAAGTGGTTTTAGCTGCTTCCTCGTTTCTCGATTTCTGTAAATTCGACCTAAACTACTCTACACACGGCTCAAAATCACTACACCGAGTAGTCCAGTGGGCACTCATTAAATATAATATGAACACAGTGCGCCTAAGGTCAACCAAGGGAAAGGTGACGGGAATAAAGAACGAAATCGTTGCTAATTAAAATCAACTATAGTTTCAAACTATTACTATAAGTTGTTCAAGCAATGGATAGGAAGGTAGAATAATTCTAAATATTGAGCGATTGCTACGAACGTATGACATTTGATAAAGTCAAATAGGAGTCGCAAAGTCATTTAAGCTATGGGTCCCAGTGGTCGCTAGGAACTAGGATGTAGATTTTCATTAGAAATCAAATAACATGTAGAAGTTGTCTTGTATTATAAACAACAAAGTAGTCATCGTAAGCTATTATTATTCCGTTGAGACGATCAAAACCATTCGAGTAAGAAACAAGATAATACAGCTGTTATAAACCTCAGGAATAACCACATTAACGTAGAGACTCAATAAAATTAAATATAGCAATCCCTCCCAGTTTTATGCTTGGAGATTCTCAAATTAGGAAAAGTTTAAAGATAAAGTAAATTAAATATTATCCTTTAAAAATCAAAGATAAAATTAAAGACCTTTTAAACCTTTATTCAATTAAAAATGAGGAACATCCACTTACCAAATCAGCTTTACTACATAGCAAAAAAGCATAAAATATCTGAAACCGGTAAAACACTATTAAGAATCAAAAATCACACCGATACGATAGACTTACGATAAATCATGACCACAACTCAAGATTCTAGACGATGAGTGTAGCAACCCGACTTTGTTGAGGGTTTGGCTAGATCAGAGCTCCATCCATACCCATGAATGCAGTAGACTCCCACCACAGGCGAGTATTCGAACCAGCCATCCATTAATAAATCCAATTTTTCATTCATTGTCGTAATTGATAGTTAGTAATATTACTAAATTAGAAATTAAAATCTGTTCTAGAATTTTCACTGAGCAAATCACGAAAACCCGCCTAAAGTTTGACTTATAATATCCAGGAGAAAAAGTGGACCCGACGAAGAAACTCTGACTGAATTTGTCTTCTGTAAAATTCTATGAGGAAACCACAACAATCCCTAAAAATTCTACCGAGATTAATTAATTAAACTTATGTCATAACTTACCGGATGGTTAGAGAGAATTAAAAGTTCAAAACTTTTTTTCGATAAATCGACCATGTACTCAGCAATAGGAGATAAGGAAGATCCAAAAACGCAGACGTATCCAACACTAAGGAATAAGAACCTCCTGTGAAATGTCAAGGGGAATTGGTTTGCTAAATTCATATGCAGCGTACTCTGAATTAATTCGACATCATCTAAAGAAAACTCATTATTGTGGAGATTCGTTAAACAAAACTTACCAGGTAACACATCAAATCTGAAACTCCAAATTACAATTCCGACTAATCTGAAACTGAATCAACAATTTATAACCTATGAGATAAACCAAAAATTACCCTAAATAACCTCACCGACATTTCCGCCGACCAATCAACATAAACACCCACATCGCTGTTGTTATGCTACACTTGACCTTTCATCCATATTCATCTACACCGACCACCACACACACACAACAAAGATAGAACGGAAGTAGTGTGTTACGCTCCTACACGCACACCCACTAATATATTACATGCCGTCGGGGGAAAGTGCATCATTTTTAATCTAGCTGAAAATCATGCAATGACTAAGTAACCAAGAGGAATATTTAGAATCCGATTCCCTAGATGTCGCAGAAGCCTTTCCGACGAGTAAATTTTTGATTGTATTAACAAAATTTTAATTATACTACCCGAGTATTAGATAGAGAATTCACGTTCAAAACAGAATAGTCTTCCACCACCAAACGAGAACCCGAGGGAGTCAGTAGATAAACCCTCTGGATTAAACTTAATTCGATAACCTGAGTAATTATGCACATCATAGTAAATCATGGCCTCCCGTACAAATCAATTCCGATATGATATATCCCCATTACTTCAACTTTAAGTACAATAATCAATTTTGGTATTCTATTTGTTAATAAATACATTCAAATCTTTAGTCTCACAAATCATTAGTATCATAGGTATTCTAGTTGTTGATTAATTAAATGGAAAATCTCGCTTTTAACCACATAAAGAAATGACACGATAATCAGTTTGGGAATCTATTTGTTAATAAATATTCTAAATTTTAGTCACATAGCTTATTAATATTGTAATCATTTTAGGCGTTCTATTTTTTTTGTTAATTCATATTAAAATTTTTGTCTCATAAAATATTGATATTATAAGCATTTTAGGTATTTTATTTGTTTTAATCGATTCGATAAAAAAATTCTTTAATCACATAAATTGTTGTCATCACATTCATTTTAGGTATTTTAGTTGTTCTAATCGATTGAATATGAAATCTCCTTTATCATATACACTCTTCACGGTATAATTGGTTTAGGTATCTAATCATCTCAAATGTTTTAGACATAGGAATGTATACTAGTCCCAATCAGGTTAGTCTCGATATTCCGATTTTTCCGTTTTTCTTAAAAGATAATTCAAACCATAAAATCTAAATTTTTCCGCATACGGATGAATGAGAGAGGTTAATCGGGGAATTACTCACGTAGAGACCATATTGCAAACAATATTAGCAGCCACCTTATTTCGTTTCCAAACTAACGCTATCAAAATAGTAGGATAAACGATAGAAATTTCGACATAAGGGGACCAAACGACTTAAAGCGAGCACAAGTCTTCTAACGACGGCTCGTTGGACCCAGGGATTTGTCCGAGCAATTACAGCAATAGTAATATCGCTCACTTTTTGCGGACAATCCACCCACTCGAACACATTTCCAACGTTGCCTAGCAACGGGTGCCGAGTGGTAACGAGAGAGTATTTATATGGCGTTACCTGGGTAACTAGAAAGATTTAAATGAACGCCCCACCTCGGTAACCCACCACTGCTAAGGTTTCTGGGACTAAAATTAAGATAATATTTTTCTTTTGTTAATAATCCTCCATCAATTCTAGTATTTTTTAAGTTCAACGGAAAAAAATTATTATTCCTTTGTACACATCCATTTTCCAACATTTCTCGGAGCTCTTTAAACCTAGTACCCTTCTGATGTTGCTCCAACATTTTTCCATAGCCTCTATTTTTTGGATAGTATTTATATATGATCTTTGATTTTCCTTCTTTGGCTTCTTCATGTATTATTTGACACTGTGTGAAAATCATACCCTTCAATCTTGATATCCCATCTGCATTCATGCGTTCCTCTCCTTTACTGTATTTTAGTTCAAAATCATATTCAGCCAGATTTTCTAACCATGTTTGAAATTATGTGCTGATTTGGTGTTCATGAATACCAATGCTTTGTGATCGGTACGAATTATGAACTTTTCCCCGTAAAGATATTTTTTAAAATACATCACATATTCATGAACCGTGAGAAGTTCTTTCCTGGTATCACAGTAGCCCTTTTCATGCGCTATCATATGTCTCGAAACTAAGGCAATAACAGATTCCTCTTCATCTTCTTTAACTTGGCTTAAAACCGATCCAATAGTTCCAAAGCTAGCGTCTGTGTCTAAGATAAATGTTCTACATTCTCTTGGATAGTCGAGAAAAGGTGCTTCACACAACCTGTCCTTCAGTACTTGGAAGCTTTCATTACATTATTAAGTATAAATTATATCTTTGTCACATCCATATGTTGCGGCATATAATGGTCTTGCAATTCTGGCATAGTCTTTGATAAAAATTCAGTAATAGTTCGTTAATCCGCGAAACGATCTTAACTCTTTTGAACATTTTTATGCTTCTGCTTTCTCAATTTCTTTGACTTTTTTCAGTTTGTTTGAATTGTTAGGTTCGTAAGTTGGCTAATGTCTAACACAATCGAATATCTGACTCCAAAGATTATTCGTGTAAACAAAACAAACAACGCTGACTTTTAAAATATTTATTTTTTGAGGTCTCGATTTTCTAAAACCTCAACCTACTGGTTCTTAAATGAATAAGACGAACTTCAGAATATATAATTTATATTAAACAACAAAAATTACCAGTTATAAGAATTTGTTTAATCAAATACAGAAGTTTCTTTTTATTAACAATTTTTTATTAAAGGAAAAAAGTGTGTTATATAAATGTTAAATGTTATATCTAGTTATGTACCTATTTATGCAACAACTCAGAATATTTTTTCGCTTTGATCTGCGTTTATATTAATTTCACCGTGAGCTATCCTGAAATCTTGACTGTTCTCACTACAATCTTGTCTTCCAGATTTTGATTCTTTTTCGATTCATGGTATTGTTTGATATCGCAGGAGAACCTCTTTCCGTAATGAAAAACAGTCTCAAAACCCACACCCTTCCCTGCCACATATTAGACATTTATTCCCAAGTGGGCACTCATATCTTCTTTGCACCTTTCCACAGCAAAAACAATCACCTACTTTTAATTTTGGAACTGGTGAATATGGAAGTCCTCTACTTTCATTATATAGTCTTTTTGCAATGTTCTTCATAGAAACTGTTGGCAACTTCCTTTCTGGGCCATTAAAACTTCTCTCATTTCTAAAGAAATGTGTTTTTTTAAATTATTCTCGTCGTCCGTGGTCGTTTTCTGCTTGTCGTACTGATTCGCATATTGTATATTCGTCTCGCCTTGATTCATGATAATTGATCGGCTCTTCTGGTAGTCTTCTTTGTGCTAGTGTAAATCTGGAATGTTGGGAATTCTGTTGCGGTCTCATCCACATTAGAATATGTTCTTTGACCGATAGCCTTAATAGATTCTGTTTTATTGCTTCCATTTTTATTAGTTTTAAAAATCTTTCCCAGAGCCCTCGTTTCTTCAAACTTTATTTCTGGTTTTGTCTGTAAGATCTCTCTTAATCTCGCATCACGTGCTTTATTTGCGATGAGATCTTAAACAATGTCTTCTTCTTTTCACCCTGAATTAAGAACTTCTGTTAAAACTTTTCTTTGTCGAATTTCAAATGCTGCAAAATATTTAATCCTCTTGTTGCCACAAATCTACTAATTCTCTGATTTTGTAATTGTGAATGTATTTAAAAACCACGTTTTGGTTTTGGCATCTATTGTTTCTGATTCTCTGACTTTCCCAACAACGTCTTAGCTTCTGCTACTAATAATACATCGAACTTGCTTGTCAATCGCTGTCCATTTTCCAAAAGCCATTCTTCTGTGTCTCTGATCACATAGATCAAATAGATCACATAGTGCTATTAAGTTGAATTTGGAAAAATATAATTTTCAAACAATCTAATTACCAGTTCCTATTTTAACAGCATCGAGAACTGCAAAAATGAACTTTGTCATGATAAAATTCAATTCGGCGTTAATGTTGAATTTATCAAGGATGTTGGGACTAAATGTGCTTTGATATCGATTCGTGTCATAGAATACATTGAAGAAGGAACCATAAGACTTATGAGAAAATTTATGTTCGAACTGTCGAAGGAATAAGTTGGGCTGTCAAAAAAATACCGGAGGGGATTTTTACCGTGACAAAATATAATCATATAAGTAGGCCAATTGGTAATAGCTACTTGAAAACGCCTATAGCATTGTACAATAAAAATTACCAGGTAAACATTAAAAAATATCGATTATTTATGCTTTATGTATAACGTATTCAAAATCAACATTTAATACCACGTAACCGGCAACGAGCTGAGAATTATACTAGGAACATCAAAAATTTCAAACCTCACACAATCCAAGACTGGTAATCACAGTATTATCCTACCACACCGACAACCTGGTGAATTTTGAGAAGGACGAAGATACAGTTTTTAAACATCCTAATTTAGACATCATATATCAGACCAAAGTATCTTTTAATATTTAAATATTACTCTTCCCTTCTTTAAGAGACATGCCACATTTTTGCCACTATTCTTCTTGTTTTGATGTTATCTTTGTTTTATGGTTCTACTTGATGGACAGAGATAAATTTTCTAATTTTATATGACCCTTCGAATTGTATTTCATCGTTAGTTCTATTTTGCAGTTCTTTTTGCACTAAAACATTCTCTCCGATTTCAAAGTGTCGCATACCTCATTTGTTTAAGTCTGTGTTTCTTATTTTTCTGCTACTCTTTGTGCATTTTCTTAAACTGATTCTACAATATCTTAATTTGTTCTAACTGGTTTTGCAAAACAAAAATACAGATTAATTTTCCTTCCATGAATTATATCAAACGGTGAATAGCCTGTTTTACTTTGCTATGTTGTGTTAATACAAAACTCAATCTTCGGTAGTATTTCCAGTCAATTTTTCTGTTCAGTTCCCCCAACCAAGGATGTCGATATAAGGCCCCTCATCGTTCTTATTCTGAGCTCAACTGGAATATTTGACTGATGTTGATAAGGTGAACCAAATTCTTGGCGAATGTCATATATGCTCTAATTAGAAATCTTTTCAACATAGGTTTATTTAAACTGTAAGCTGGCTGTCCTGATAATCACTTTTGTGTCTCCTTTATAAAATTCGGAACTCTTTGAAAACTGTTTCGTCCATTGAGTATTTTCATATCTTGAGTATTTTCATTACAACAAAAAACTTGAAATTTAAATTAAGATCAGGCAATGATAAACACATTGTTTATTATCTTGGTTGCCTCAAAATTAGTTAAGCCAAGTAATAATGTAGAAATAAATTCTCCTTATTGATTATAAATAACTTTTCTCATCATTTTTATATGTTTTGAATTTACGAATGATAACAAGTGTTTCTTGGCTTTTCGACACAAATTCTTTAAATTAGGGAATGATTGTAAGATATTCATTCTTTTAACAAGTACTGAAAAATGGATAGTTTCAATGATTTTTCACAGTTTTAAAACTTTTAACACTTGAGATATGATTTTGAAAAATTTTGATTTTAAATCATGCGAAATGAGATTTAATGACGGAAAGTCTTTTGTAACGAGCTTTTTCAAAGAAGTGTAACTGGTATTTTTAAATATTTTGTTAAGTTTTCTCAATTTTGGTTTTGATAATTGTTTGCCGACTTTTGGTTTAACCAATGCTTTTAGAAATATAGTTAATAATATATTGTGTTTCAGATTTGTTTATTAGCCACGAATCATTCTTTCATGCAACAAAACAAATGAGCTGTATCTCGATTCACCGTTTTCGGCGAATGAAGGAAAAATGGATACTTCCGGAGAAGGACAAGAAACTCCATCTGCAAATCGATCATTTAAAGGGCAATATGAGGAAGAAATAACACTATCATGGGCACTCAAAATTGAAAATACGCAAACAATCTTGTGCGATCGCCGTACTGGAAATAAAGTACCAGATCAAGTCAAATCTGCAAACAAGGTCGACATACGTAAAAATGAAACCTTTTACAGTAGGCGACACTTTTATTATTGAAATAAGTGAATCAGACCCAACAAAAGATTCGGCAAAGCCAATCAGTGCCTACCAACTACTTTCCGGATAGAATGTATTCGTTTGACCCTTTAAAATCTATTATTTAAAAAGAAAATTAACTATGAATTTATATAAGTTTTACATTTGCGAGACTTTGACAGACATATTTTATATAATTTTTGATATATAGAATAAACATACTTTATATAAATTTGACCAGGGGTGAGCTACTAAATTTTGAACAACCGGCTCGCTATTATTTCGAAGAAAAAAAACGGTAAATGAATACACTGTCTTCATTAATTTTTGTACAGTATAAAATATATTATATATATAACAAAAGAAACATTTATTGCACAAAAAAACTGATAAATTCCAAATTTAGCATACTATGTATATGTCTAGTTAATTAATTAATTAATGTATAGTTTACATGCCTTGTTCATTTGTAGAAACATCATTATTGTGCCCTTTTCTTACATTCGTTTCTGTTGCAAACCTGTGATTCTGTTTCATCCAAGATGTGACAAAAGGAATGGCATCGCAATTTTTTATCGGTTTCCCCCATAAATTTATTGTCATTAGATTGGATACAAGTAACGAAGGAAATAAAAAAGCTGACAATACCATGTGCAGTGTGCCGAAGCTTCACAACTTGTGACTCACTCACAAACAAGAGCCAAACACTTCGCATTTTACGTAAGCACATGATATGTTTGCGAGTGTGTGGCACATCGGCACGATGTGCATATTTTGCATAAACATTCTATTAAAATGGCTTATTTTTTGGTTTTAGGGGTAATTTAACAAGCGGCTCGACGTTTCAAAATTTTTATCTAGCGACTCTAGAGCCGGATCGAGCCCACCACTGGATTTGACCAACTTTTTTGACCTTTACTTGATCTCAACTTTTATCTGACATACTTAATTTAACCTTTCTAATGTTTGTGTAATACTTACTTTATTCAAAATATTCATATAACCTTTTGACTTACTGAATTTCTTGTCAACTTTGTAATTTTATATGTCCTACTTAATCTAAAATAAAATCTAATATCTGACCTATTTAAAATTACCTTAAATTTACCATAAGCAAAAGATATCAAATGCCTTTTCTAAGCGAAAGGGATATCTTGACCTATAGCTGATGGGTTCAGATCATACTACTCACAGGCAAATTGGTGTGTTACTAGTATTAGAAAATTTATTGATTTTTTAATTATAGAAAATTTCCAGCGGAACTGGGTGATTTATTGTCATTGCGTTTTCAGATGCAGTGACATAAGATAGGTTGAATGGACTCACATGTCTACATACTCACTAAGATAAGTCATAAGGTGAAATGTTATCAAATTGCAAAAGGATTATGAACTTTTAATATAAATTAATGCTGTCACTGTACAATAAAAATTGTTTGGTTAATACACAATAATTATAAATGTAAACAAATATTAAATTAAATAAATTATATTTCAATTTAAAAAATATCTCTAAAATTAACAAAATAGAAATTTTGAGATTATCTTGAATCTTCTTAATACCAACAAGGCTTTTTATTATTTATGATTGCAGTCTTTTATGACATTCTTCATACATTGTAAAAGTTACTGCATTAACAAGTAATGCTCTCAATGTGAGCATTGTTCCGCCTCGAAAGAATGATTCGAAACCGATATTCCTAAGTGCTCTGAAACTATCCATAATATCTTTGTCGACACCGGCTTGAATTCTTGTTTTCATCACATCCTTAATAGGGAAATAAAATAAGTAAAATAAAAGTTTTCAAAAGTGGGATTCTTCATTTTATGACTCAAGCACTTTACTAGTGATTCGCAGAATGACTGAACATTCAAATTATATTTATTTTGGTTTGAATTATGCAAACGAATAAAACAAGTTGAGAGAAATGTAAATTAAATATAAATACAAATGTAAATTAAATGTTCTAAGGGTTTTAAAAGAAATATATATATAAAACAGAACACCAATCCAAAATATATATTCAGCTACAATATATTTCGACTGATTAACAGTCATCGTCAGGTACTTCGCCTTGAACTTTAAACTATTACGAACAAATCATTATTACTTAAATAAATTTCTGCTTTTAAATTCTCAAAACATTTTATCAAAAATTGAAAATTTTGCTTTTTTTTAAAATCTCAAATTTTACAAAATTTAAAAAACTTTAATTTTCCAAATCTTACAAAACAGAGACCTTAACAAAATTTATGTAAAATTTTCAACGAAATATTTAAAAAATGTTTTACCAAAACTATTTTGCACTTAGTTTCATTCTACATCAAAAAATTGCACTTACTAATATCAATTAATTCCATCAGTCGACTGTGATCGAAACCTTGAGAGTGGAAATGACGGGCAGTCATTCCAACGTATGTGGTATTACACCCATGACATATAAATTGAAAACCAAGATCCGAACAAACTCTAAGTAGAACTTGAAATCCACTTATAAACACAAAATTCAGACAATTGTATTCGCTGACATTAATCAATTCTTTCTGTCGACAGTTATCAAGAACTTGAAAACGGAGATGACGGGCAGTCATTCCAATGTATGTGGCATTACACCCACGACTTAGATATTCATAACCAAGATCTGAATACCATCTAAGTAAGACTTGAAATCTATCAATAAACACGATGACAATCATATAATGCAAAATACAATCCCAAAAACCAACCTCGCTATTTCAATTAAACAAAACTGATACATTCATTGACAGTTTTTCATTCATTGATTTTGTACCTCTCTTCCTCATTGATAAAACATAACCACACAAAATTGGCATAAGAACTAAATAAATGATATTGTAGCTGAATATATATTTTGGATTGGTGTTCTTTTTAATTTAGTTCTTTTGCCAATTTTGTGTGATTATGATATATATATATATATATATATATATATATATATATATATATATATATACATAATATCAAAAATGTATGTCTATCACAGCAGAAAACTCAATACATCATAATAACATATACTACTTACATAAATAAGTAGTATAGGTTAATATAATTAATTTGCTTCAAATTTTCTAAAAATGAAAATGATTTACGCTACCCGGAAAAAATATCAATGTAGAACAGGAGGGATAGATTGTGTGATTGCAAAAACGAGTTTTTATACTGAATCTATATTTAACAGAATTTCAATGAAAGTTCAATTATAACATCTCATGTATATTATTAAAAGTCACACGGCTTAGTTTAGTAGTTTGAATAAGGTCGAGATGAAGAATAATCTTATTTTAATTGAGTTAGAAAAATATTTTTTTCAATTAGATTTGATAATAAATTTTAAAAAAAGAAATAAATCAAAAACTAATGAATAAATATTTTTATGTAAATTCATGGAAAGAAAGCGCCAAAATTTTCACGTCCAATTGCAATGTCAATCCAATTAGTAAACTAAAACAATTAATCTGTTTTATAAAATAAGCTTTATACAAGTTTATTAGAGTATAAAAAAACAAGAATTACACTAAAATATTTCAAATATTTTATTTTGTTAACATTTGTTTTATTCCAGAAAATGCAAAAATATAATTATTAGAGCAAATATTTGGGGAATTATGGTATAAATGGAAATGATATTTTTTGATGAATTTCTAAAAAGAAGCTAAATGTGAAACACAATAGAAAGAAAAATTAATTTTTCAATCATAGTTTTACACCATAAAAATATTTTTTTATTTATCTTGAAATAGCTTTATCAAGGACTTTTTCTGGACACAACTTGACCCGAACCCAAACCCTCAGAGCACTAAACTTAAAACCTGAATCCAAAACCCGGTTTCTAAATTCACGTGTTCGCCTATTTAGAATTTCAAATTAAATAATTTTTTGTAAGAATTAAAATGCATTATTACAACTGTGTGAATTGTAACCAAAAATAGTTCCGAAAAAAAAAATAAATAACTTGAAATATTTGACTAACGAGTGCACGTTTGAAATAGAATTTGTTCGGTAGAATTACACCATAACAAGGCTATAGTTAGACTGTAGAATCTATCGATTCCTTACTAAAGGACGAACTCACCTCGGTTCTGGTCAGACAACACATCGGTTCAAGTCGAAATGCTCCAAAATCCAAAGTCCAACCTAAATCATTTCAAAATCCATTTTCTTACTCTTATTTGTAACATTGCAGTATTACATCTAACTTTGATTAAATGGATCTAATAGCATGTGTGCTCTTTCCGCCTGTCGTAGAGTGACGGTCAGAATTGATGTATATCTATCGTTTAATGAGTTAAGTCTTGTGAGTGTTAATGTGTCACTGATAGTTGGATTGTGAAGACTTATTTTAGCATACAATCCTCGTCTGCCACTTAAAAAAAGTAATTATCTAACTCAGTGATCCCCAACCTTTTAATCGTCACAGACCAATCAACGTTTGATAATTTTACCGCGACCCTCCGATGAGAGGGTACGTAAAAATTTTATTCAATAAAAAAATCTAGAAATGATAGCAAAATTTGCTGCTGTAGATGGGATATTCATAAGAGCAATCACTAAGTAGTAGTTTATTAGGGAATCTATAGCCAAACTTGGATATAAGTTGCCTAACAATTAGAAGGACGTTATGAAATCAAGAATCTAAAAATAGGAGAAAAAATTTACTTCCACTGTAAACTTAATATTAGAGTGAAGCCCATTCATATAATTTCATAAAGGAACCACATTATCAGAACTAGAAAATACTAAAAAGATAAAATCAACATAACATTTATATATCATAGGCTTAAAAAGAGAAAAATCAAAAATCTTTTCCTTTAAATTATGAAAAATTATGTGAATGGGTTTTATTTTTCTTTTCTTCCATTTTTAGATTTGTTAGTAAAATGAACGGTTAACAGTTTTGAGAAAGGAATATTTAGAAAGCTAATAGATACAGGCTTATACACTACTTCTAATAGATTTTGTGACTTTAAATATAATAAAAATATGATTCAGGGTTTCATATTTAGGTCTTGGTCATCGTTTTCTATGTTTGAAAAAACAAAAGTATACACAAGCTCGTTTTTCTTTTTAGTAAAAATGGATATTCTGAGGCTTTTTTTATAAAAACTTACTAAGGAAACCATTTTTAACCTTTTGATTTCATTTGATAAAAATAATAGAAATTTTAATGGTTAACCTATAAAATCTCATGTTTTAGTTATTCCATATTCGTAAGATTTTAAAAATTTTAAGTTTTCTGTCACTAGCTAATTCAAATTTATTTAAAATAGTGTTGAAATTTTTGAAATCATTAAATATGTTTAGTAATAAATGTTAAACCCCAATAGACTTAGTGTATAAGTTTTCATGTAATCGGTGTCATTCCACATAATTTGGAGAAACTTTCCGTCATCTCCGAACACCAGTCCTGGAATCTTATTGATCATAGAAAAATGTGTGAGGAAACCATTGATTTAAAATACATCAATATTTTATATAAAAACTATAATAAAAAATGTGAAAGAATTTTATGTGAGGCATTGGTAATTAAATCATATTCCTCTTGAGATTATTTGATTAAATCAATAAATAATAACTAGTACTTCATTATTGTTTCCGTAAATAACACATGACAAAGATTATTATGTCAGACTGATAATGAGGATAATTTTATCTAAATATATTTCGTTCATTTGACGTTTTAGTAGTATATTAAAAATGGGCCATCATTTTTTCGATATATATATAGACATAACAAGTAAATAACTAAGCAGAATCAGATTACAATATAATTGAAATTGACAATCGGAACCTTTTTAGTAGTGAATGTCACCGAGAACATTTATTTTTATACGACAAACACCAATACTTCAAAAGTTCCTTCTATATTCTAAGCCAATTTTAAAAACATATACCACTGTAAAGGTTAGAAATTACCTGTATAAAATTTGAATTAAAATAGACCCAATAAAATATATTTTATTTAAAAGAAATTAATATAACATTAAAAATATTTAAAAAAACATGTTATATTGTAGCCCACATTTTAAGCATCCTTACATTTAAAAAAATTAAACCAAACCTTTTTAATAGTATTTTGAATTCCATTTCCCATTTCCTAAACTATCGCAGTGATATATACTAAATTTATTTTCCCTCATTAGAAATATGAAACAAAACATTTATGATATAAATTAACCTGTGGAATAAGCAAAACCCAAGAAAGAGCTCCAGCAATGCCTCCGGATACGAATGCTCGCAAAGTAGGATTCATCAATTCCATTTTACTCATATAAGTATTAATACATTCATAAGAATAGAAATAAATTATAAAAGCAGGAACATCTCGGAATGCATGAATTCCAACTCCTTTATAAAGACCTCCTATGCCATCATTTCTTACGATTCTCCTAATATACCAAATTGGTCCATTTTTGATCAAATTTCCTTTCTTAACTGAAAAGAATTTTTAATAGAAAAACACAAGATAAAAACTAACTTGCATCATTTTGCATGTGAATTTTAATTACTTCCACTGGAGTTCCTGGAATCAGTTGAACCACTCCAGATAAAGCCCCTGAAAGAATATTTGCAAAGTTTGACTTACCTTCAGGGTCTAAAAGTCTTTGAAAAAATTTATAACTGGTAAACAAACACGCATTGACACCGGCATATGACCAAAATGGCAAACTGAGACCACGATAAAATGTTTTCTAAGATTTACCAGATTTTAATTTTAAATAAAGCATTTATTAGTAATTTAACAATTTTATTTTTGTTTATCTTCATCTCAGACTACAGATCAATATTTTGAATTAAAAATAATAAATTGAAAATGATAATAATCGATCAATGGTGAATAGATTAAAAGTTTTCTAAAAAAATTGTCAAATAATAAAATTTGAGAAAATAAATATAAAATTGAAAATAAACATTATTTATTTTATTAGACATTTGATCCACAAATCTAAAAGTAAAACTCTTTATTTGACCATTTGGAGTGGCAATTAGTTATCATGAATGTTTGAGAAACTAGTTCAAAACAATTTGCAACGAGTTGGCATGTTAATTTGACTAAATATAAGTAAGCCTAGCACTATATAACATATAACTTGTTGATAGAGCTGCCAACTTATCATAGATCACAAAACGTGTTATTCCGACCATATCATCATTATTTACAATTAACAGTGAATTTGTACACATGAAAACTCAGAAACATAGAGTGCCATCTTTTTATTTTTGTCCAGGTTAATTTTTTTGAAAATATTTGAGTCATGCTGAAGTACACATGGTGTAATATCAAAACTAATTTACTAAAACTAACAAAAAATGTATATAAAGCTAATTTATACTTAATTTTATACAATTAGATACCATAAAAAGAAATCTTTTTTTATTCATAGAATATCACTTATTCCGTCATGATTATGACGAAGGTAATAATAATAATAATAATAATAATAATAATAATAATAATAATAATAATAATAATAATAATAATAATAATAATAATAATAATAATAATAATATATCCAATAGTAATAATATCCCCTCGCTCAGAATCTTGCAAGTGCTCCAAATGCTGAATTTAGGACATGGCTTTTTTAATAGGCGATTTCGATTTCAGAGAATTTGTACAGAAAAATTGTGGTCCCAGGATATTTTGTAGTCAAATGAGATTCGAACTGGACATTACAGTCGAGTTAAAAACACTAAAGAAAATTTATAATCTCAGAATTTTCTCGAGGTAAAAATGGTCTCATAATTTCTTGTATAGGATTTATGTATTTTGTCTTTCATTGTAACATTTAAATATATTTTTTAACCCCAATCGATTTTCTTAAATTTACAACATTTTTATTCTTTACACATATTATCGTTTTATTTTTAAATTCCAGAGTTGACAATTAAACATAATTATTCTTACATTAAATATCATTTTCATTGAAAACATAACCCTTGCCATACAATTATATTATTTGATGGAAGTCTAGAAGTCAACATTTTTTTTAAATTAAAAAAAATGTATTCAAATTCAACGACCTAAATTCTCTATTGCAAGAGTAGGAGACTATTTGTCTTTGTTGAAAATCCAATGATCGAAATTTCCTTTTCAAAAGGACAAATTGTTTTAACTTGTAAGAAATATCAAATATCATCTGATCACAAAAATCACCACTAAAAGAGCCATGACCAAAAGTCGTAGAGTTTTCCAATTCAAACTTTAAAATCCTATACAAAATGATTGAAACACCTTTTTGCCTATAGAACATAAGTTGAATTAGTTTGTATTTTCTAAATAATTTTGCCTAGGGACTTTATCATTTTATATCAGCTCATATCTGTTTTTTCCAAAAAATACTAATTTTTACTTTTTTAATATTTTTAATTAATTTTTGCACTTGATTTTACATTTTGCGTTTTTGTGTTAATCTATATATTTCAATGCTTGTGTCTGCGTCTTAATTTCAATAAATCCAAAATTATACAGTTGATTCAAAATTGACACTTTAAAACAAATATATTCTTAAAGTCATTTTTCAGATTCTGATCAAGTTCTATTGTTAACTGAATAAAAGGATTATGACAATGATAAAATATTTAACGCGTCACACCTTTTAATTGTTATTTCATTATGTGAAAGGCCATGAACAAGAACTTTAGCGATCGTGAACATGTATATAAAAGTGTATGTGATGGCGACCTTGCGCAAAAAATAACACGAAGCTAAGTTGGGATAAGTAAAATTAATATAGGATTTAAAACCAATTTCGGTTATGATGCATAATTCATAAATGTAACTTGGGCTTACTAGTCCGTTATTAAAGTAGAGGTCTGTAATGCGGCAGTCAATACCGATTATATAATTTATACAATTTATATATTATATTATATTTTTCTATATTGCATTACATTTAGGTAAACTATAAGCATAAATAACACTACATCATAAAAAACTTAATATATCTATAAATAAATAAAAAAATATTTTGTTTTATTGTATAACATTTATCATTAGATAATTCTATTTAGAAGGGAATAAGTGATAAAAAGAGCACGGACAGTTGTATTGGCATGGGGTTCATTTAATCCAAGTTATGAAATTCAGTGGATCATACGAAATTTCTGCATGAAGCGTTTCACTATGTAATAAATATATAATAAAAAGATATTTTTTGTCATCAGTACTGCGAATTTTATATCTTATTTTGAATCAATTCATTTAAATTTAATGTAAAATGTTTACGAATGAGGTAATTCTAGGTTATATAGTAAGATATTGTCGAAATCATTCAGTAAATGAAAGAGCTCAAAACCTTCCCGAGACGAAAAAATGAGAAAAAATAGGTTTCGAAAGGATTAAAACAAATTTAAATTTATTTTTCGCTCTAAACTTTGTCATCATTGAGTAAACATCGATGCTTGATAACAGAAGAGTAAATGAACTGTATTTTTTTATATTTATTTTTGTCGTGACTATTTATTAAGAATTTTTTTTTGTGACGTGAATAATGGATTTTTGATCTGTAGTCGCATTGTTAATAAATGAAATTTTCAAATTAAACAGATCAAAGGTTATTTTAAGATTAACAATTTAGTCTCAAAGACAATATTAGCAAAAGTCATGTTATATTGTTTGATTTGATTTAAATTATATTAAAAATTATTTTAAATTACAAATATTTTTATTCGAGTGAGTTAATTTTTATAAAAATTATAAAATTATAATTTTTTTTGCATCTTTGATGTTTTTTTAATGATATTACATTTTCATATTCATAATAACAAAAGATCAAAAATTTAATTTTAACAAAATTTAAATTTTTGTCTTTGTCTTTATTAAGTGTTATTTATAAATAAAACTTAATAAAGTCAAAGCCATTAATTTTTGTTGTGTAGAATTAATTTTTTGATCTTTTTTCCAAACGAAAATAAATGAAATTTTATCTTAAAATTAAATTTACCTTAGAAAATATATAATTTTGAAAACAATATAATATTTCACTTGTTTTTTTATTATTTATATTTTTAGTACAATTTGTGAGTATTTGAGCATAATATTGTTTTGAATATTTTTGCGTGGTGAAATCAAAATGTGCTGAATGAAATGATTTAAAATGTCAGATCTAGATCAAAATCAATAAAAAATTCATTTTAAAGAAATTTTGAAAATAATTTTTAACAATTTGTTTTAATTATTGAATAATTATATTATAACTCACATTCTTTTTTGATATACATGACCATGGAAACAGGATTTTGAATAATAGAAGCTTTATAAGTTGTGTTGTTAGTTTTAGAAAATAAAAATGGACTTCCGATGTTAATTAGATTTCAAACGTGACCTCAGATCAAACAGAATTGATCAATGAACTTGAATATATCCTTTAGTCGAAGAGAATAGACAAGTTTTCACAAGTAGCTTTCCTATGAATTTAAACCGGCAACCACCTTTTGATATTGCTAAAAATTGTGTTTTTTAATTATGTAACGTTTCAAATTAACTAAATTGTGACATGCAAAAAAAATGTAAAACCGATTGCAGCATAAATAAAGGTTTATTGGATCATATTGTCACCAAAGTCCTTCATCTAAAACTTAAAGTTTGCGAGAGTCCTAGTGTTATTTGAAATGTTATTCAATTTGGTATTTGTATATTCGAACGAATAGTCGTACCAATTTCAGCAACGGTTATCTAATGTGAACGGGATGGAAGTCGGAACAGAAAGTTGGGAGTCGAAGTTAGAAGTATAAAAATATATTGAATCTTTATATGTCTTTAAAAAAAACAGAGAAATTATAAGTGATTGCAAAAATCAAATTTATTCTTATTTATTTAAGACAAAATTTCAAATTTCGAAACGCAAAAATCACTTCACATCTTTTTTACAATTTCAAATTTCGAATTTTACAATTAAAATGATTTTACATTTAGTTAGGTTATTTTTAAAAAACATAATAGAAGCAAAACATTAGTTTAAAATATTTACTAATTTTTAAATGAAAAAATTTCAATTTTAATTATAAAAAATTTAAAAGTTTGGATAAAATTAAATACTTTTGAAAGTTATTTGTTTTTAAGTTGTAATTATTAGTTTTACCATATTAGATTATATTAACCATGTGTGCCGGAATAACGCGCTATGTACATCTATTGCTATCTGTACCAAATGTCGATATGACGTGAATAACACGTTTTATTATATTTACTAAGTTGACAGTTTTATCAACAAGTTATATAATTAATAGTGCTAACTTACTTATAAAAGTTAAAATAACATACTAAGTTATTAGAAATTGCTTTGAACGGATTCCACCACACAGGCATGTTAATAGTTTGGCCAATCTAAGTGGTAAAAAAAATAATACTGAAAGAAAATATCAATCAGAGAAGAAGAGGAGAAAGCGAAAGTCTAGTTAATTTTTGGTTATTTTGACCAAGGCTGTTTATCGGTCGATATATTTCATATTTTATGAATGAGCATTGCGGAAATTGGCTACCATTGTTATTTATTTAAATTTTATTTATAGAAATGATTCCGCTACCGAGAAAAAAAAGTAAAATAATAGAGTTTTATACACTGAAAATTATTGTATTTTAACTGTTTTTATCTTGTGTAAAAGTTTGTAAATCGTGACTGTATTATATTTCAAGGTTATTAAAAATTAAGGAAGTTGAATGTTTTCCAGCTGACTCTATTTTTTATTTTTCTCTCATTATTACAATAATCAACATTTTGAATGTATTGAAAAGAGCGGTGGAAGATTATTAAAACTTTAAATGGAATAATAAAATTCTTTAGACGGATTTCATAATATTTTACAATAAATATGTTTAATCTTTTAACAGTACAAATAAAACTAATTGAAAACAATAGAAGTGACTAAAAGACATTATATAAAATGAACGTCTATCGTTTTGATTTTCAGAACCTTCGATTTATTCGATGGCAAAAACTTTTTGTAAATACTACATTTTTAATTTTAAAAAATAAAAATATTTAATAAAAGTGGAAATGATATAATTAGAAGAAAGCGCCAATCATAAATATTTTGACAGGCTTCCTGTCATCACCGAATGGAATAGAAAAAACTATAGATATTGTAGATTATTAAAACGAGTTATACAAATTTTTTTTAATTAAATTTTTTTATCAATTTAAATAATAAATTAATTTTCAATTTTTAACTATTTTTAACAAATTTACTAAAAATTTTTACAAATTGGTTTTATAATAATTTGATTTTAAAGTTTTAAATCTTTATGATTTGTTATTGTTACGCTAATAACAAATTCTATAAAAAGAAATTTTAAAATAAAAATTATAAATTATCACACCACAGACATACCTATTTCACTCATTATAGCGTTTAGTGTTCACTAATATTGTTCGATTCCTTCAGTCGAGAATGCTCAAGAACTGGAGTGTAGAGATGACAGTAAGTCTCCAATGTATTTGGTATTACACCTATTACATGTAAATAATTAAGCGATATTTAAAAACAAGGCAACCGGAGTTTTTAACTTATTGAAGATATAATCCTCACCTTACACGAAATGTTCCTATAGGTTACTTATATTCCTCTTAGTATCTATAAAATCTACCTTGTACCGTAATACCAACACAAATATATGTCCAATATTTTTACATTTACTATAGATGTTATTTGCATCACCATTCGAATTACACTTACTAGCCAAATTAAAAGCAGACTTTCACAAACATGAACCCTTAGAATTCTTAATCAATTTTCAACACTCTCTTTTTCATCATGAATTCAAAAGATTTTAAATACTCATTCTTTATCAACAACTCAGCCCATTTATCAACATTTTTATCGAATTTGTAAAAGTCGAAGGTAAAGACCATGAACAGTTAATCAATCCTTTAACCATATTTATTTTATACTTAAATTAACAAAAACTTTCAGGAGAAGTAAAATATCTGTTGCTTTTTATGAATCTCTATCTAATAATTTTTTATCTTTGTGTCGTATTAATAATTTCAAGAAAATAATCGATGACTTTCTGTCAGTTTCGCATGTGAATACAATGTTTCTATATAATGCAAAAACGGCTCTACATATTTTAATTTTCAAGAAAAATGTTATCTAAATACTGTTTATAAACAAAAGGTTTCTAAAATTGTAAAAAAGAAAGTTTCTTTTCTAAACTTGCAAATATATTGATTTCATCGTTGATGCTAAAGGCCAACCAATAGCGTCTCTATCTATTTGCTGATACCATTCATTATTGAAAAAAAAATTAATTTTCAAGTAGAAAATTCTAGAAGTTTACAAAATGCCCTTTCATCCAAAATCTGATGTCCATAAATGTTTTCCTTCTATAATAAGCAACATAAATCAATAGTTTCAATCAATGGTTCATTCGTTAAAAATCTACAAACCTCTAATGAATTCATATTCTCATCCATATTGCATGTTTACCTGTGAAATACAGGAAACAAACTCAAAACTTTCTTTACATTCAAACTCTTATGGTTGTAATGGCTAATGCAAAAATTTAATTATTTTATATTGACCAGTACCAAACATCGACAAGATTGGTCTCATGGGCATACCAATTTTATGGATTTTTAGAAGCCCATAAATCTTTGCTGGTTGTAACCCACATTGGTGGGAAAACTGTCGAAATATATCATAGAACGTGTGTTTTTGTGGTGCTTTCTAGCAATAAAAGAATTTAATTTGATTTATTTAATTTTATATATTTCTAAATAATATCTATTATTTTAAATTAAAATAATTAATTAAAATCAATATTTTATCTTGTTTTAGTGTACTTAAATTTAACAAAATAAGTAAGAAAAAAATTGATTTTCTAACATTTTTTAAATTTAAATTGAAAATTATTATAAGTCTCAACTTACATAACCATGCTGTCCAACACCAGCAATTCCTTCGGAAATCGCCATTCTTTTAGTAGAGTTTTGAGTGACAGTTTTTACTGTATCCAACGGGTGGCCAAATGCCAATCCAGCAGATCCTATTAATAGAAAATATAAATCCCCTTGACCATTATTAATTCCAAAACCTCCAACAGCACCCGAAAAAAATTCTATCAAATTTTTTCTGAATTCTTGCCTAGCTGCTTCCAGACGTTTACTGGTGTGGAGAAAAGATATTTTTCGTTTATTTCATTGACATGCCAATAAAAGGATCAAACTTACTCTGTTGAGACTCGAATTCCCGGCCATAAATCTGTCGCAAATTCAGTTGACATCTAAAAAGACCGTAAAAGTGGCGTGTTGATTCGGCACAATTCGCGCTAAACAAATAATTTTAAAATCAAATCACTGTGATTTTTTGAGACGAAAAAACTTACAAAAGTTAAACGATTGCAAAAATTTGAACAATGGAAACTTCTAAAAAAAATCTTTAGAAAATCTTGAAAACCTTCAGGAGAGGAGAGAAGCTAGTTAATGGAAGTCGCTGATAAATAGTATTTAACTACCGAATATGTTCATTATAAATACAATATTTGATTTTCTATACGCCAACACAATTCTTTTCAAAAAGCTTGCAAGTTACGGCCTACGGGTTTTTTAACTAACAATTGCCGACTAAATATTTTCAGTTGATCAGATCAATTTAACTATTTTTTTAATAATAAACGCTTTATATTTTATTTTAAACCAGAGACCTATTTTCATTATATTTATTTATTATTTATTTCGATTAATTTTTTTTTCAATTTGATCATATTTTTAATTGTAATTTTTGGATGATGAATTTATAAATTAAAAATGGGAAAATAATACAAATCAATAAATTAAGTGTTATGGTTGTATAAATTGAGGAAAGTTGAAAAATGAACTGTGTGCAAAACGATAAAAAGACACAATTTAATAAAATTCTTAAAAATAAAAAAAAAAAACATAAAAATTTAAAAATTAACATTTCCGGGAATAAACTGATTCGAGAGTGTTGGAAACTATGAAATGAATACAAATATACTAATTTTAAAGCAATTGGGGTCTCTTGGCAAAGTTAATTAAAAATTGTAAACTAACTAATAAATTAATTGAAATTAATGACTTAATCCAATTAGAAACAAAATACTCGAGATGTTAGTCTGTCAAGCTAAAGTGGAGTTAATTTAAATTTTGTTTATATTTTAGTCTTTAATTGAATTAAAGATGATAACGGATTTGGGAGCGCCTAAAAAGAAGTTAGATAATTGAAAAAGCTGCCAGTAAGGTAGAAACTATCAAAACTAATTTTAGTCGTGATTAAACGAAAAATAAGCGAACAATCATTTGCGTAACCTAGCCAAATTTACAAGATGGACTCATCTATATGAATCGTCTATATTAAAAGAAACTCACAACAAATATTAAAATAATGATTTCACCTTAAAATTAACATTTATTTTAACTAAATTTCAAAAATTTCATGTTTCCCACAAAAATGTCACTATCAAATCCTCTTTGCAAAATGATCCAGCAATATATTCTTTCATTTCATTAAATATTTAGCTTTTAATCTTACTGTTATAAAAAAGAAATGAAATTAAAAATTAACAGTACAAGAAATTGACTACAACATGTAAAAAGTTAAATGTAACAAAATTCAAAAATTAAATTCAGGTGCAAAAAAATAAATAAATATACATAAAATTGAAAATTAATATTTTTCGGAGGAAAAGGTATAAGCAGAGTTTATAATTGGCAATGATATCTAATGATATTTCCATAGGCAATTTATTATTATTATTATTATTATTATTATTATTATTATTATTATTATTATTATTATTATTATTATTATTATTATTATTATTATTATTATTATTATTATTATTATTATTACTATTATATTATTATTATGCTATAACGAATTAATCTTTGTATATTTGTACACTTTTTTAAGTGTAATTCTAATATTATCTTGAACAGTAATTAAAGAATATGTTGACAGTTTAAAAAAACTCATCATCTAGCTATTTACAGCAAAGTTTTACTAGCGTCTTAATTTTATGATACTCATACAGGTAACCCCCATTCACCACGACCCCAGCGAGTGCAAATTCGTTATAAGGCAATCGACAAATTCAAAAAAATTTTTTCAGACACTGGCCAATTCCAGTCAGAACTTTGACTGTAAAAACTATCGAAAAGCCCCTTTCTCTTCACAATCAATGCATGGAGTTGTTGGAAGAGAACGATGAACATTACAAGCGAGAAAATGCTGTTAAACGTGGCTGTAATGCATTGTTTGATGGTTATCGGCAAATTTTGCGCAATAAACGTAGAGAAGCCAAACAAAGGGATCTAGATTCCTTTATACAATGTCAAGAAAAATGAATAAATTATTAATTTATCCATTGTATTTTTTTTAATTCTTAATGTTATTTTCAATGTTTATTTAATTTTTTATATTTTTCTATACTTCATATTATTTGCCATTTACCATATCAAATTTTTATATTTTTCCTATCCTTAATATAATTTTTTTTATTCCTAATGCTATTTTCAATGCTTATTTAATTTTTTATTCTTAATGTTATTTGCCTAATTATTTATTTTTTTTAATGTTTATTTAATAAATATAAAGAAATGATATTTTAAAAGGAACATGTGGACAAAAAATCATTAAATTTTCATAATTTTCCATGAATATATCAACATCTGGAGTATATTTAGAATTTAAAATTTCTAAGATTCTATTTTCATTATTTATTTTCAAGTATTTAGTTTCTTCATGCAATTTTTTGAATTCATATTGTATCCACGCATTGCTATAGTATGGAAAATGATTATAAATGTAAAGCCCATCAAAGCCACTTCCCACTTACCATCCAAATAAACTGGATTCTCAAATTCAACAACAAAATTACTAGGATTATTATAAGGATAATTAAGAGAACAACCATTACTTGGTAAAATCATATAAAACTGGTCTTCTTTCATAATATTTATTTAATCAATTGATTTTCAGATATCCAACTAGGAGTTTTATAACCATGCCACTTGACATAGTATTGCTTATATTTCCCTCCTGATTTGTTTTTTAAAATATTTTGAATTCTGAATACAGTGGGGGATGGAATGACTTGTAGTTCTTGCTCACAGAATTTACCACTGACTTGATTGTTTTCATAATCTTTAATAAAGTACATTACGGGATTCTGATTAGTGTCTATTTTTAAAATTTGAAAGACTTCGTTACTTCAATTATTATCAAAATTCTTTATGAACGGAGAAGCACTAATTTTACTTATTCTAACATGGTTTTCTACTTTATATTTTGGCTTTTTTGTATTTGAATTTTCTTGTTGAGTTATCCAATTATCAATATTATTTGTTGAATAAACATCAATAGGTCTCATTCCATTTATTCCTCTATATGGGGTGAATAATTGTAACTGTAAATTATTTTAGACAAAACATTTATCCAAGTTTTATCCCCCCGATCAACAAAATATCTTTTCAAACGATCTCTTAAAGTTCGATTAAATCTTTCAACGTGTGCTGCTTTATATTGGGAAAATACTGAATAATGATTAATTCCTTTGATAATTTCTTTTACTTTACTATTATAAAATTCTTTACCTAAATATTATATTTATTTTAATTAACTTATTTTAATCGTAACACCATTTTCATTAAAAATATCTGTTCTAATACGTAAATCATCAGGACATTGTTGAGTAAAATCAAAGAATAAATATCCATGGGGTATCTTTGTCGTATCTTGGAACTAATCAATTAAAAATGTTCTATCGTTAAGATACGCCTGTCTTGCGAGAAAATCAATAATGGTGCATGTTTAGGGTTTTTAAATATAACCAAGTATTGTACGTCTAGATTACGGGTTCGATGACTTCCACCTTTATGAAACAAATTTTGAGTTATAAAAATTACCGTTACTCCAATATGTCTACTGATTTTTGTAAATAAATTATTAAAATCTTTTTCTTTATTTGCTTCCTGATATAAATCCTGGATAATAATAACATCACCTTTAAGTTATCTATATGACCAATTTTTATCAAATCCCTTGATTATATTCATTTTTAATTTACAAAACTAATCTTGAGTTATACCATGATCATCATCAGCTCCATTATGCGAATATATTTTATTAAATTTTGATTTAAACATATTTGACTAATAAGTTACAAAAAAATAAAGTTTTTCCACTACCACTAGGACTTACAACTTGATAAACAGCGTCATTTCTTATTTCCATTTTAATTATATTTATTTTAATAATATAATTGTTTATATTTGTTTTAAATAATTGTTATACACAAATATATATTATTTAAATTTTATTACATTCATTAATGTTGAGAAATATAAATTATAAAGGCAAATGTTTTGTGAAAAACATGAAATTTCCATTGGGAAAATCTCAACAATTTGTGGACAGAATTGGAAAATATCCAATTATATTTTTCAAATCGGGTAAATGTCGCATCATGGGTTGTAAGCAACCTCTTAAATTATATGATTTAAAATATAAGATACATGATTTACAAATCCAATTCATCACAGTAACATTTGATATCGGAAAATTTATTAATTTATATGAATTAGCACGTAATGTTAAATGTATATTTGAACCAGAAATATTTCAAAAATATGATCCAGTTTGTGTAAATATCTTTTCCAGTGGGAAGGTTGTAATACTTGGGATAAAAACTTTAGAATATAATGAATATGTTAAAAATATTATATCAGAAGTTAAAATGTTAATCAATTAAATTTGTTTGCATTAGTTTTAATTTTATTATTTGACATGATTTTAAAATAAATTCAAGAACTATTCCCAGGAATTAAAAATACTCTGGATTATTATGCACCAGAGTTACTCGTTTCAAAAATATATCGATTTACCGGTATCAATATAGAGCAACTTCTAGAGATGCATTACGACATGGTATTAGGGTCAGGCAATAAATGCGTTGAAAATTGTATTGTTTGTAAAGATTCAATGAAAGTTCCATTGGATGCCCATGTTGTCATGATTTCAAAAGAGAGCAAACAGTACATATCCTAGTTGCTGAAATGCGTAAATCATATTATACTGATGTCTTTGATTTGAAATAAATTTTAAAATCGAATGATTTTTATTATTATTATTATCAAATTCTAAGTTTTTTAAGTTTTTACTCTTTTGAACTTGGTAACCTTCGACTCCTGTGAAACCTTTGAGGATTTAGTACATCATGATTGTCAATGTGGTATCAATCTTTTAAATCATGTTTGAGCAAAATCAAATTTTTGGACCCTTTAAAGGTTTTGACCTACCATAGATCATGTGTCAAAAGACTAAATATCAGCATAATGTAGAACACTCACAACTTTATCTACAATTCAAAAAGTTGTGTCCATCAAAATCCCATGATATGAAGAAAATTAAAACAATGTAGAACTCTTTTGAAGGTTTGGACACACAATAATTGAACTCTCAAAGCTCGAAGTAACCCAAAATGTAGAATGCTTACGACTCTATATTCATACCAAAAATTCTAACCATTACATAAAAAGAAACTCTTTATTAGAAAAAATTCTTATTTAAATAGACAGACGAATTTTTGAAGGTTTTTTTCTTAAAAGTAGGTCTTTGTTCTAACTTAGAACAATTATCGATAAATGTATGAGTCATGCTCTATGTTTAAATCGACATAGTCTAATATTTGAAGAAAAAATGGTATGGGGGTGTGATCTATATGCTCACATCTCACTGCTATATATTTATTTACTTGTGGAAGGGTTTCTGGGTGTTGAGATTTTGAAGATAAATGGTTGCTACCCAGACAACCCCATACAAATATTTTCGCTTATCACTCGGCACCCGTTGCTAAGCCACGTTATAACTGTGTTCGAGTGGGTGGATTGTCCGCAAAAAGTGAGCGCTATTGCTAATGCTATAATTGACCGAACGATCCATGAGTCCAACGAGCATCCGATAGTCGGCCTGTGCTCGATTTCAATTTTTTGGTTCCTTTGTTATCCTATCTCCTTCAAATGTAAGTCCATACTGTTGTACCATTTATCATTACGTCTATTCCCATAGTCCTTCTTATCGTTGTTTGTTTTATCGAATTTTACCATGGCCTGTACACCCTTTGTTATGTTAAATATCATCAAAGTATCTCTTTTACCCTCATCCCTATTATAACTACTATGTTCCCTATTATTGTTACTAGTATTATCATCGTTACTATTATATATGTTATCTTTATTAATTGTTAACGCTATTAGATTTATTATTATTCTTATTACTACGATTACCATTATATTTATTATTATTATTATTATTATTATTATTATTATTATTATTATTATTATTATTATTATTATTATTATTATTATTATTATTATTATTATTATTATTATTATTATTATTATTATTATTATTATTATTATTATTATTACCATTATCCTTACCATTATCATTATTATTATTAAGGTTTTGTAGGGAACCGTCCTTATTCCTCAGCTTTATAAAAATATTTTACTTGTATATAAATTTAGCCGGTACTCCATCTTTATTTTACAGTTTTTGATAAAGTATTTTTGTTATTTCGAAAATTTTTAGCAGCGTTCCTCCCTTATTTTACAGTTTTATCAAATATTATACAAAAAATTGAGGCGTGTTCCTCTTTTATTTTACAATTTTCGATAGAGTATTTTGATTAATTCGCAAAATTTGAGTAGCGTTCAGCCCATATTTTCGGTCTTAACTCAAATTAATTTGTTTAGTTCATACATATTATTTAAAATATTACTTTTCATGATTTTGGTCGTTCGGATTAATCTTTTTCCGATGGCTATTCATTTTAACTGTTGCAACGATCTCGCCATTTTTCCCGCTACCATTTCAATTTCTTTGTCCTTATGATCTATTTATATTCACATTGTATTTAATGAGTGCCCACTGAACTACTTGGTGTTAATGATTTGGAGCCGATTGTCGTTTAAAATTTTATGTCGATTTTATCGAAATTGAGTGCAAGAAAATTTAGCCAAAAGATCCACTCTCGAGCTACTCTCTTTCGCTGTTTAGTTCAGTGATTTGACGTTTGAGCCCGTCGTTACGCACGGTGAGGTCTCTCACGGGCACGAGCCATTGGCGGATGAACGGCTCTTACACAGTTCGATAGTAAGTTTGATTTTACTATCTTGCGATATGTTTTGGCTGTGGGCCGAAAAATAAATAAATAAATGTTACCATATAAGTTGGATAAAAACTTCAATGCATAAACGTATATTCTTCATTAAAATTGACATCTGCATATTTAAATCAGTCTGACCATCTGCAACTAACACTAGAATTAAATTTGTCTCTCTACACACAGTTTTGTCATTTACGCACAATCTGTCAATTGTTTCTCTGTCTGCACACAGTCTGTTAATTTGTCTCTCTGTCAATTTTGGCTGAAAACTTGTGAAAACACATCAGTATATATACATATAATTTGACTTTAACCTTAAGTGTTATTTTTGTTGCGATAAAACAAAATTTGACCTTGAAATTATTTCTGTTATCTAAATTAAATTTTTATTATTTTCTTAATTTAAATAGGCAATTTATTTCTTAAATTTTTAATTAGATTTATTCAACCAAAAATATTTTATTTTAACTCATTTAATCCATTAAGTTATCTTGGTGCTGGGTGAGACGTGGTAATTATTAATATTGATGTAGCTATCTGTCACAAATATAATTAATTTAATTTAAAATACTTTAATATAATATGATATAATTTTTAATATACAAATTTAACACAAATAATTCGCACTTATAACATTTAAACTATATTATTTTTAAATAGGAGTGTTAAAACTCCTTACATAATCTTTTTAATCTGATAATATATTTCGACTAAAATTTTCCTTAATTACAAAGTCATAAAAAATCAAAATTTTGTGTAAATAATATTTAAAATAAAAAAATTATTAAAAATACAAATGAAAGTTTGTTGTGATTGTGAATATTTGAAATTGAATGTTTATAGATCATAATAGATTAAATAATTTTTAAATGAATTTATGGAGTTGATATAAGGAAATAAAATGTATAATTTCTATGAAGAAGGAATTCATGGTGGTTTGGCATTCATAAACAAGCATCATGTTTTAACTGATAAAAACAGAGAACTTTTGTATATCGAAATCAATAACTTATACGGTTTGGCATTAACCCATTGGCCCAAAAGGTTCAATACAAAGACAAGCTTTATTATTGAACAAGATTGGAATTCGACCTCAAATGTGCTCCAAAAATAATGTCTCTAGTACTCAAAAAAGTATTAAGCCTCAATCCCAGAATCAAAGATGGGTCAGATCACTACATTGATAACATCGCTGTTGACACGACAAAGTTCAAGTTGACGAGGTCTAGAATAACTTAGCTCAATATTGTTCGATTACAAAACCAGCAGAGTCAATAGAAAATGTGAAGGTTCTTGGGCTCAGAATAGAACGTGATCGTTGTGGCCACCTGTTGTGGATCAGGATAAATAATATCAGTCAAATCAAAAGCAAAATCACTCGTCGCATGCTGTTTTCTATATGCAGTAAGCTTGTTGGACATTATCCGGTTGCAGGGTGGCTCAGAGTAGCATGCAACTATATTAAAACAATTGAAATGACTTGGGATCACTTATTTGGAAAAGAGTTCGAATCAAAGCTGACAGAAGTCATCACTCGCGTTAAATCAGATGATCCAGTCAAGGGAAGGTGGACGGTAACTAATGGTGATGCGAGTAGTCTCGCCTTAAGGGTTGTGCTATTAATAAATGACGATGTTGTTTAAGACGCCTAGGGACTCATAAAAGGCGATGAACACTCATGTAAACATGGCGGAACTTGATGCGGTGCTAAAGGGAATTAGCTTAGCAATTCAATGAGGAGTTAATAGAATCAACGGTATTATAACTATTTTTGTATGTTTAGTGAAATCAACAGAGAATCGAGTAGATATCCTCACGAGTCTTCCAGTGAAATGGCTGAAGCCTCAGAATGTTTTCGGAGGAGCCGGACTGTCTACTAATCAAATAAAAGACTGCCACTGCAAACATCATTTTGGCTTGGAAAAATCAATTTACTTAATCATTCGAAAAATCGAGAAAACATAAAAGGCGTCTTGAGAAACTGTACAGAATGCAGACCCCTTACCGATTAAATGAAAGCATGGGACATTTGAGGTTACGGAAAACTGGGACAGATTGGCGATTGACGTCATGCACTACGAGGGATATATATTTTTGACCATGGTGGATTGTAGGCCAAGCAGGTTTGCAATATGAAGGAAAATAGACAGAGAGGACACTCAAAACATTGTGAGAAATCTGGAGGAAGTATTTCGAGAAAGAGACCCAGTATCAGAATTGCTTATGGATATTGGAACAAGTTTTCAACTTAATTCCTTCAGAGAGTTATGTAGCAGATTGAATATTAAACCAACCTACAGATGCGCTTACCGTCCCGCTGGAAACGGGATTGTAGAAAGAAATCACTGGACGATAAAGTGTCATGCAGATCCTCAGGATATTGTTTTCTGGTACAACGCCACACCTAGAGATGGCACCAATCAGGTCACAGCCCTGTCAGAAGGGTTGTTCAAGTATCATTGGAGATTTTATCGAAGAAATGAAGTTGAGAATTAAGTAACATGCAAATATAAAACAGGCCAAAGCGTCGTAGTAAAGCCGGCACCAGTAAACTACTCGATGGGCCATTGGAATTGTGGCTGGAATTAATTCTACGACAATCATTGAAGTGGATGGAACATCGAGACACGTATCGGACTTCCAACAAGTAGTGGAAGAATATATGGTTGACGATAAACCTGAAAATCGATCTGAGAAAGGCCAAGCAAGTGAGATGGAAGTTGCCAGATGTTAAGACTGGCCTAAACGACCAAGAAGGAAGTCGCTTTGTCTTGATAAGTATGACTTGGATACATCGTACTGATCACGGGGAATGTGGAATATTTAGTGTCTACTTTGACACTGTTGCACAATAGTGTTGACACGTGAGTCAATTATGCAACAATTTTGACTAAGTTTTCAGCCCAACATATTACGTTTCGGTAATATACCTATTTATAAAGTAGCATGTAATAATTAAATAAAAGTGTGATCGAAATAAACTTGTCTTTGATATTTTAGAAATTGTCTTACAATATGGTTATAATATATAGAGTTTGACATAAAGATTCCCAATAAAACTCACGACAAGTTAGATAATTTCCCAATTGCAACCGAAAAGAAATATGTAACGAAAGTTAATGAATTGCTGCTTACTCGGTGCATTTGAACTTATTTTAAAATTATAAGGTTTAAACAAGCACCATTTTTCAAGAATTGTGGACAATATCTTATAGGGAAATAAATATACTATTATGTAACTCTTTTTCGAAATTAACTACACATAACTTAAATCAAGTTTCCAAAGAAGTATCAAGATTGGAGATGATTTAATTGCTATATTGTTAAATAAATATGCAGTTTGTTAATATAAGACAAGTTATATTAGTCAATATGTACTTGGTTTATAGAAGCTTAGGATGTATCAATTACAATATGTTGAATTACAGAAGTATAGATACCAATTGTTGGGCCAGAACGTAAACGGCCTTGGAAAATGTTTAAATGGATCAGAAACATACACGCAAATACAACATGCAATTTAAATAAACCTGACAACACCAATTAAACCATATAAAATCTGAGAAATAAAAGAATTAAATATAAATTAATAAACATAAAAATAAATTAAAATATCAACAAAATGCACCAAGATTCGCACGATACCTACACAAACATAACAAGAAAACACAACAAATTCGACGAAATTGAAAAAATCAGTTAAAGTTCATTAAAGTGAAATTTAAATCGAAAAATTTGAATTAGCAATAATTCAATAAAAATTATAAATAAAAAATTATAAAAATAAATCAAAAAATAATAAAAATAAATAATAGAATTTGCTAGAAAATAACAAGGTCGAATTTTGTTTTACTGCATCAAATTTCACACGCGAGAAAAATAGGTATAAATACTGATCCATTTTCACATTTAACTTAACCAGAAAAACCATTTTAACCATTTTTTGAAAATTGTTTAAACTATTTTCAGTCTGATTAAAAACCATTTTTGAAATCCAGTTTAAAACTATTGTGAAAAATTTTTAGGTGAGGATCATTGATTTTGGAACCCTCTTTCCACGCCCCGTTCTTTGCATCTCTATAGAGCTCTGCTCGGACGTCGGCGTGGGGAGAGAGGCATTTTGGTTTATTGTATGATACATGAATTTATGCTATTTTATGAATTGGAATGGTAACCTGTTATTTTTGTTTTATAATTAATAAATATTATTTACATAAATTATTTTATACGTTTATATAAATTAACATGTCGAAATTTTTCCGGCCCACAGCCGACACACCACGCAAGTAAATAAAATCTATATAGTGCAGATTCATGTAAGTGCGTGGAAAATCGCCAATGATATGCACCCGTGAAGACTCAGCGTGCGCAACGCAACGGTCGTAACGTCAATATTAATCCCCATAGCTGAGTCGAGAAATAAGGAAGAAGTCTCGGGCTGCTTCCTCGTTTCTCAATTCTGTAAAATCGACTTAAATTATATTACACACGGCTCAAAATCACCACACCGAGTAGTCCAGTGGGCACTCATTAACTATAATATAAACACAATTTGCGTCTAAGGTCAATTAAAGGGAGGTGACGGGAAGCTAAATGAAAAAATGGAATCGTTGTTATATGCTATAAAATCATGATCGTAATCTACATTATCTATCTTAACGTCAAATTTAAATTCACAAAATTATTCATGAATTCAGATTTTCTATAGTAACTCTGTATTATTTAAACCAGATTGATAACTCATATCATTATCCGTACCTCTTTTGTTAATGATCAACTCGTATTATGAACCTACTATTTACACGATTCATCACCAATCCTTTTAGTAATAATAAATGGTAAAATTTATTAAAGATAAATTTAGATTATTAATTGTAGATTAGTATCATTGTAAACCCTTTCATTAATAATATCTTCATATTGATAAGTGTAAATCATTGGGTAATAAGAAAGTCATCGTATTAGTAGAAACATTTTGTTAATAATAAATCGACAATAACTGTTTATTATTAATTCATATGGTTAAGTAATAGTAAATTAAAAATTATTAACTGTCGAACAATATTGGTAATTCCAAACCCTTTTAGGTAATTAATTGTAACTCTTTAAGTGGAAATAGCACTATTCAAACCTATCTTTAAAAAAGAAATTCATAACCTACAAACTTAAGTAATTAATTATAAAATCTCATTATCACTAATAAACCTCTATCACACGTTATCAATTTCAACCCATGTATTAACTTTGTTATCAATGCTCAATTATTAAAAATTAAATTTACGTTAGAAGATTTATAAATTCGTCGCAAATTCCGACCATTAATTTCATGACTTATTCAAATGTTGATAACAATAGTATTAGTAGGTAAAATATGAGTTACAATCCCCAACATCAATTAGGAATTTCATATGAATTAGGTTTAAAAATTCAACACAAAAAAAAATCATCCATGAAATCAAAACTTACAAACATCAAAAATTACAACAATTGAATAAATAATAGCGAAATTAATAATTCCAAAGGCGAAAAGTATATGAGAAATCAATTTTGAGGAAAGTTCGACGTATAAATCCACGAAAGCATGAAACTTCATCATAGGTCAGCACGCCGAAAGAGCTTTCATCCGATCCAAAGAGAGTCTCGATACAACTGAAAGCGGGTAGAGAGTAACCAATTTAGTAACATCAAACGCTCCATTTTTGTGCTGAATAATAAATCTGAAACCAAATATCCATAACCAGTGAAGTGAATTTCAACTAAAACTAACTCATCGATGGATAGAAACCCGTACGGAGAGTCGACAGTATCATCTCGAACCATAGAATTTCTAAAGTTTCCACCAATTCCGAAAATGTAATCTAGAAATAATAAATACCTAAAATTGATAACTCGTGCCGACCGGAAACTTACGAATAAACAGTTTCGCCAATCATAGAGACACGCGCCCAAAGTCCAATTTTCTTAAAGCGCCGACCAGTATTTACACTAATTATGTAGAGATAAAGTTGAACTTGAACCTTGACATATCCGGTCAGTTCATAAGGTCGACGATCAACTAAATTATGAAATTTTTCGATTACAATACTAAATTCAATTAAATAACGTTTGCGTTTTCACCGAATGACGAATGAATATACAATCATCTAATCAATGTATTTGTATTAAAACTATATAAATAGGATATAAATCTTCACCGAAAATCAGTCAATCAAACGTACCAATGTACCCACAACAAAATCCAAAGAAGAGAACCATTTCGGATAGCCCAACCGGCAGAAGGTCCACAATTGAATCCGAACACGCAGGTAGTGATTTGTGTACATATGATGATTAAACATAAGGGTTCAATGAGTACACGCCGCATAATGATATTCACACCTTCGTAAGTATATTCACATCAATCTTACGGTCAAAAACACCACAGTAGATTTCGAAATGGAAACGACACAGTATGTTCAAGTCATTGAAAATTCTTTTCCCTACCGAGAACGGATGACGTAAATAGTAACTGTTAGCAATGGATAAGGAAGCATTAAGTGAAAAGAATTCGTCACACGTAACATAGTCAAGCCAGTTAACCTCCCACTTAGAATAACTGAAACGATTATATCACCACTCATTATCTTATACAAGAAGCATACTAATTATGAATTATTCAGGAAATGCAGACCCCGATCTCATCCCAATGCAACTCGCCGACCGATGGAGGGAAGCCTGGAAACTCTACTGGCACTCAAAATTCCCGTCCAACTTCCACCGTAGCAGCAGCAGACCAGAGTATCCCGACCGAATTCACGAGACACCAGAACCATTCTGGGAAGAGTGGCACCCCACGGCTGAAATCTATGCCCATGCGCGGTGTCTACTCGACGACCTTCTCGAACACCAGCAACAAGTGGATCTAAGAGTAGCTCGAGCCCGTCAATGTTTGGCAAACATTGAGGAGGATCTCGAAGCCGGCAGGATTGCCGATATTTATTATCATCCACGGTCGCGCGGACACCTGTATGGAGACGCCGAGAAAGGAAAAAATGCGCAGGTGACGAGAACTCACCGAGGTCGAAACCTCAGGAGGCCGGTGATGATTATACCGAACTGCTCCCCCGAGGATTGGGTAGCAAGAGGCTTCACAGGCTCCTGAGAATTACATTGTGAACTCCATTTAGTTTGATATTTGTTATTAAAATAGAAATTGCGTTCGAATAAACATTAATTTTGTTTTATTTTTGGTTGCTGTTATAACAATTCATTAAGAAAGTTTTGTTTAATTAGTTACTTCGGTGGTGATAACTATTGGTTTAACATTATCAATTCCAGACATGGATTCCACACAAACTCTGAGGATGGAACTAGCCACAGCCCGAAAAGATAACAAGAACCTATACAATCAGATAATTCAATTAACACGAGAGGTACATCAAATACGAGCCACCTGGATAGATCCAGCAAAGGTTAAATCCTTATATCAGAGGCTCACAGCTGCTCAGAAAGGATGGGCCGAAGAAAAACAAATCAATCAAAGTTTACGCACACAAATCCGAGGACTGGAGGTCGCCCTATCGGCCAGTCAGGAAGGAGCGGCTGTCACCTATCCGCTCGTGTTTGCACCGGCTCAGTTAGCGTACCGGGAGCCGGCAGCTGCTTCAACTTCGACCCCAAATCCTACAACAAGCATAAAGACGTACTCACGTCCCGGACGCAAAGAGAGAGCTAGACGTCGTGCCGCCAAACTACTAACCTGATCCGAGTCAGATTTCACAGACCATTGTAGCTCCTATATAAAATACATTTTCGTAGTTTGATTTCATTAACCTATGTGAGAAGATCCAGAAAAGCATGATAGAATTCCTGAAACTCACTAGACTTTAAATGATATATGACATAAAGGGGACCAATTACAAAGAAAATCGAGCACATGTCTTCTAACGACGGCTCGTTGAACCCGAGGGTTGTCCGAGCAATTATAGTATTAGCAATAGCACTCACTTTTTGCGGACAATCCACCCGCTCGAGCACATTTCCAACGTTGCCTAGCAACGGGTGTCGAGTGGTAGGCAAAGTAACATTTTGTATGGCGTTACTGGGGCAATTATTAGCAACCCTGTAACCCACCACAATTAAATTGTATAATTAATTTTGTTGAACCTGATATTGACTCCTTGGTGTTTAGAAACAGGTTTCAGCATCGATATTTTTCTCTCTATGATATCTTACAGTCAGTAGAAAACGCTTTGAGTTACAGTTAAAGGTATGAAAATTAGATATAAAAACTTCTAAATTATTTAAAGCAGTATCACCCTTCTCAAACGTTCGCGAACTGCTAATATAAACCAAGTTTTTTTGTGAAATAGTAACAAAATGATTTTCCGCTAGTCAACAAGATGTTCATGCAGGCCAAACATCTTACACCAAAGGGTATTTTTTCGCCCTTCAATCTCCCATGTATGAAAATAAAAATACATGGTATATCTAGTTTACTGTACGATTAGAAAATTCACAATGTTCAGATCTACACAAAGGGGCTATCAGTTTTGGTGATAATAAAGTTTTTGCAACATAATTTTGATGTTTTGATACTCTTCTTTTAGTGTGGTGAAATGATCACGGAGAATAGAGACAAATTGACTATTATTGCGGAGTAAGACATAATTCAAACTTCTAGGGGATCTATAAATAAATAGTATCTAATGTTCTGGGTAATCTTCAGGCAATACAAAAGGAAGAATAAATTCAGAAACGTCATAACCAAAAACAACAGCTTCTTCTTGACTGAAATATGCTAGAAACTCCGGATCAACTGTGTTTATCTGCCCAACGGGCAGATAAATAGTTGATATTTTAATTGATATATTAATCCTAATGAGTTTAGAAGAACTAGAAGAAAGAATAATAATGATGAATCAATTTGAGTTTTTAAGTTACCTAATGGAGAAAAATCTTATTAAAAAAGAATTTAAATGTGATCAATGCAGCCAGTTTATGATTTTAATTGAATCTAATGATTTTACTAATAAATTTAGCTGGCGATGTAAAAATAACAATTGTCCTTCTATTAGAAAAAAAATCTCCATAACGTTTACTTTATATCATTTATAATTTATTTTTAAATTTTAATTAAATTTTGAGCAGATAAAAAAAGTTGAGATCAATTTGGGCAGATAAAAATAGTTGATCCGAAACTCCTATTCTCTGGTTCGATAAGCTGTTATCTTAACTACAGGTATAAGATAGTTATTCTCATTCAACCCTGACACTAAAATTTCAGATGCTTCCTTCATCAAAATAAGGTCAAGTATTAAACCATTAAGCTGATGTCTGGAGGAGGATTGAGGTGATGGACTAACATGTTTAAGGGAAATCAAAAGACAACTTATGCATTATTACACAAAGGAATAAATTTAATTTATTTTCATTTGACTATAGATAAGTGTTAATTGTTTTCGGTTTACCTCTAATTTATTGTCAAAATGAAGAAAATTGATATTCTAAAGGGAAAAATAGATCAAAATCCTAAAATCACAGTAAATAATAAAAAATAATTAAACAAACCCTGTAATTATTTATATATTAGAAATTGCCATTCAAACACATGTTCACGATTAGGAAAGCCAATACCGGAATAAATTGTAATACCGGCATTTCGGTATTTAAAAAAATTTATATTTTATACAAAATTTTGAAAAAATGATTAATAACCTTAATTATTAACATATCACGTAATATTAAAAATTAAAAAAAATAACACAACATATCTCATTAATTGACTAAAAGGAAAAATAGTTTTCGAAAATTTATATACCTATAGGTATACATATACTTCATTTAAGCATTCTTAGTATCCTTAAAATATGATCTCAACATACATAGAGAATCTAGGGTTTCGTCGTTCAGTCTTGATCTTAGCTTACTTAGCAAAATATCAGCTGATATAAGCGATCTTATGGTTGAACCATAAGAAGCAAATCATACACCTGCATATTTCTGCAAAAAATAACTTATTGTTGGTGACCGTCGAAATGTTTTTACAATTTTTCGAATCTTTTTCGTAAAATTTCTTAGCTCGGTATGAGTAATATCATTTTCTTCAAACAGTACATCTTACTCGATCGAAAATCCATCTTCGTTTCAAGAACACTCCTCTTCATCTTCATCGTTTTTGCTGCCATCGTCAGTATGAAAAAATATTTTAGGAAACCGAATTTATAGAGACTTCTTCTTCTTCAAACCTTCTGTCAACATCTATTGCTGTTTTTTATAAAGTACAGTAATAACAGCAAGTTGAATACCGTGAACGAAACAAAACCGTTGTGAAGCAGAAACCAGCTGGCCCACTTTTTTCATTACAGCAGCGCCATAATTTGTCAAAAATATAATATGTCTTTCCAATGAAAGATCAAAATCGGCAGACTTTTTATCCAACAATTCAATACATTTCGTTGCCGGCAAATTTCCATTGATCCGAAATAGCCCTAGGTTAGAATGAATATTAATATTAAGATAACGGCGATTTCTTATCGACGTCCATTCGTCGAATGTTATACTGAACCCCTTCCCAGAATTTTTACGTCCGAGAATTTCTTCAATCAGTATTTTTCTCACACTTTCACCATAATCAATAACCATTTTTCTAATTGTAACTGCTGATTTTCGGAGTTCATTAGACAATTTCAAGGATCGTATACATTTCAGAAGATCGTTTGATGTTATAAATAATCTGAATGGCATTCCACCCAGCACTGTCATTCTAGCTAAGATAGCAGCCAATGAATGTCCACTTCTTTTAAAGATTTTGTGATTTTAAGAGGTTGGGGTTGTAGATTTCAATTTTTTTGTCTAACACCCAAACTGGAAAAAGGCTCGTTTTTTTTTAGAATATTTATTTTGATGTAGTACAAATTTCAATTTTCTCATGTAGGTTTAAATTAACACAATTTAATTATAAATAATGCATACGAATTAAACTAAAAAACACAAAATTTATAATGAGCAATTAATTTAGTTTTTTACAAGTTTAATAAATAAGTAATTAAATATTCGTTTTTTGATGTATTTTGTTGTATTTTGAATAATTTTCAAAAGTTTTTCATCAATGTTTAAGATTTATCAAATAAATGAAAAACAGAAAATCAAATCACAATAGAAACAGATAATTCTTCCTTTCAACCATATATCTCTTACTCTTGTAATAAAAATGTGCGAATAGATCTTAGGTAATAAAATTACAGATGCTTTTCTCACTTTCTCCAATACATGTGATTTAAGGTTAGTGAAGGAAGAATGTTTTTTAATTACTATATATGCGATAGAAAAGCAAATATATAGTTCATCCAACAATACATATAAAATTGATTACCTTCACAGGTAAAATAAAGTCACAAACAAAAACAATTGAAAAATTAAAAACGTTACAGTGAAATTCCGATAATTTTTGTTTGTATTAATTTATTGCATAAATACCGAAAACCGGTATTCAAATCAATGAATACCGGATAAAATTTAGCGGCATCTAGGTTTTGTATTCCATATTCACGATATATTTCGACCGTTTTCTTGTCATGGTTAGGTAAGGAAGAATCAACTTGATTAGATGTTGGAAAACTACAGCCCGTACACGCGTTTTGGCCGGCCCTAAAAATCACCGCATATAACCAAACAAATGTTTAACTCTTATAAGTGTCAAAAAAGTGTTACCCGGCCCTCCAGAATGTTATGAAACTTTAAGTGGCCAAAGGTGCCAAAGTTTTGACCATCCCTGAACTAGATATTATAGATTTAATAAACAAATTACAAATTTTGATTATTTTAAAAAATTTTCATTTCACTTTAAATATTTTTTAAATGATATTCCGTTTATAAGCATCAACAACGAGATAATGAACAGCACAAAATCTAATAAATACAAATAAATAAGCGTAAATAACAATTTACATTAATTATGGAAAAAACAAATTATTGTACGCGCGTCGGATTGACGTCATTCAGTCTCACGTCAATACCATATTTAGTATTTCACCTTGAATTAGACTAATTTTGGACCAATGAATAAATTGCACTTAATATGGACATTTTACAATAAAGTCAATATTGTTGACTTTTAATTTTTAATCCAGCCGAAGTGCAAAACTGAACAAATATTTAAACTCAAAAACTGATATAATATTGACAGTTAAAAATAGATGTTTTTAATAATAGCATTTCTTTATTTAGTAAAACAACTGAAATGATGCGAGATACTTGGGATACCATAAATATTCCCAATTGAAAAAAATACTTTTCTCCAAATTAGTAAGATATACTTATCGTAACCAATAAATTATTAGTTGACAGTAAAGTTTTGCGATTTTTACAAACATTCGATCAGTGATTCCCAAACCTCTTCAAATTCTTTAATTTAAATTTTAAATCTATTTTTATTTCCAAATTAACATTTAATTGAATTTTTATTTAATGCAAAGGTTGTCTTGTATGACATTTAAGTATACATAACAACAATTCACATCTTTTACAAAATATTTTTAAAAAATAAAAAATAGGGGGTTCGCCAATTTTTTTGATCATTAGGTGCAACGTGAGCAAAAGAAAGATTGGGAACCCTGCATTAGATGATTTAAGTTTGGAAAGTAAGGAGAAAAAATTTATACTTGAAAATAACTAAAACAAAAAAGTACGCTAAACATAAAACTTTATTTAAAAAGTTTTTATTTTATAAATCCCATCCTTAATAATAATTCATATTTTATATTTTTGGTAGTAACGTCATAACCATTATCTCCGAGATAGACCGTTTTCAATTTTATAGCTCCTTGAGAAAAATACCATAACTACGCCTTTGACCTTTAAACAACAATTAAACCTTTTTATAAATTTTCTTTTGGTCTATTTATTAAATGCACTTTGTTAAAAATTAGTTCTGTGGCGCCGTTTATTATAAGTTTATAATAATTATTATAATTATTATAGCCGTTTATTATAAATAGAGCTCGACCGATTAATCGGTAACATTCACAATCGGGCCGATTATAGGGCAAAATGTCGCAATCGGTACAATCGGAAATCGGTTGCCCATCCAGAGCCGATTGTTCAAGACAAATAAATTATTCACAGATAACGGGGAATTACTCTGACTTACAAAAAAACAAAAGTCAAAAGAACAAACTTTTCTGGATAAATATAGATTAGCGACGAAACAAGATGTGCATCAATTAATTATATTATAATACCTCAATGCAAACAATAAGCGTATTTAGAAGAACCAAGTAAAAAATCCAATTATGACAAGTCGCGTTTAAAAAGTCGAATAGTTAACAAAAATTAAAATTTATACACAATCGGTATTGGAATTACAATCGGCACAATAGGAAAATAATGCAATCGGTCAAGCTCTAATTATAACCATAACTTTGATGGATCCATCTTGCGTTAATAACTGCGCGTTAATACTCTAGTTGACTTTATCTGATGTTGTCAAATTAATAACAAAAGTATTCATTCTAAACAGTTCATTAATATTAAAAAAAACATATTTTTAAAAAAGAACGATGCCGGTAAATGTATAAAAAAACATTATAAACTATTTGAAAACAATTTACAGGTCCAGTAATTGTCTAATTACTATATATATACAATGTATGCAAAATATATGAATATACAATGCATACAAAAAAAGAGTGATAGAGAGCAAATTGCACTCTTTTGAAATTGAAAAACATTTGCTTTAATAGTTTTATAAGTTACGACTTAAAACAATATAAATATAATCTTTTATGGTCCCTTGATTTTAATGAATGATATTATTTATTTTATAGCAGTAGTGTATAATGAGGACTATGCCCCGTGGATATTTGGCTTGAAAAAAAAACCAAGACCCGTCAAAAAAAAATTTCGGGGGAGGGAGGTGTTAAAATTTTTTTAATTATGTTTTAATGAATGAAATTTTTATTTAATATAATTTTTTGTTTAAATTTTTAAAATTTTAAAATTTTTTTAATTCACGAAAAAAAAGTCTAGGTATTTTTTCTCGATTAAAAAGCCTAAAAAATAAAAATTGACTTAAATCACCTACGATTGGTCGATTTAGTAAGGGGTATTTTCGAATAAAATTGGCTCAAACCCGATTAAAAAACATGAAAAATATTTCCTAGAATAAAAAGTCTAAGTATTTTTTTTTCATACTTAATTAACCATAAAAATAAAATTGGCTCAAATCGCCTGTCCACTAAAAAGCCTAAAATATATTTATTCGATTAAAAATTATGAATATATATTTTTTTAATTATATTTTATTTTTATTTTATATACTTTAATTATTTGTTTTAATCAAGTCAATAATATTATTTATTTATTTTTTAATTTATTTTTATTTTATATACTTTTATTATTTGTTTTAATCAAGTCAATAATATTATTTATTTATTTTTAAATTATATTATTATTAAATTTAATTGTTTGTTTTAATCAAGTCAATTATTTTATTTATTTATTTTTAAATTATATTATTATTAAATTAAATTGTTTGTTTTAATGAAGTGAATTAAATAATTATTTATTATTTTATTTTCATTTAATTATTTATTTAATATTATTATTATTTTTTATTTAATTAATTATTTATTTTGTATTATTATTATTATTTTTCAATATCTATAAAATTAATTAATAAAATCATAGTTTTTAATGTCCTTGTTAGTCATTTTAATCTATTACTTGCTTTGTTAATCATGTATTGATATTTCAGCTGTCTTTATTGAATTTGCACATGTATTGCACATGCTTTCCTAATCAAATCAACAGCATTCGAGTTAATATATTTATTTAAATTATTACACATACAGCTCTTTTATTAGCCAAATTAAAGTAGGATGGTTATTTACGTCAACTGTATATCCTTAAATAATAGTGTCCATATACTAATGAAAATCTTCATTAAATTTTATTTCTTTGAAAACATAGTAAAACTTTCTTTCTGATCGACAAGATTTATATTGATACAACATTTTAAACTTGAATTCATTCTATTGATAATTTCATATAGTAAATCACAATTTGCATCTGATATTTTTGCTTGTAGACATGAAAATTGGCTATTGTTCAATTTAATTTGATTTTAAAATTACAATTGTATGGCTTTTTCAAAACATGCATAAAATGATTACAATTTAACTTCACTGGTTTCAATCCAGTTTTCATGTTTTTGTTATAACGATAAAATATCGTGTATATACTATTTATACTTGTCTAAGTTTCTAACCAATTAAAACATGTATAGCACTTGTTTTACGCGTGTATTGCACCTATCTTTGTTAATTACAAACATTAATCAAATGTAAAAAACCAAAATCTGGTTAATACATTCATTCAAATAATAATTCAAAATAAATAATGTTAATTTAAATATTGATGATTTGTTTGCAGAGTTTTACGATACTAAACTTGGTTAAATGGACTGACGACTTATTTTTATAACATTTTTTGTAATAAGATCGAACTGATTATTTGATTTATTTGAGTATGCTTTAATGGAATGTTGAAGACATCATTTATTTTACCATTAATTTTTCTAATTTCATTCAATTTAATTATTGATTTATTTAAATGAGTTTTGATAATAGTAATGGTTCTGTTTAAATACTTAATATCTTATATTTCCGGCCGAAACTTTTTTAAAGTTTCATGTCAAATCAAATCTTGATTCTAAATTACCAATTCTTTCTGGTAATCTTCCTTAAAATATGTTGCAAACAGTGGTGTTGTGCTAAATTTTTTTAGCGGAACGCGTATATATAATTATATAGACAAGGCCGATCCTGGTTAGGCAGCCGTTCTGTGCGGTCTCATGTCCCAAATTTAACGACGGGGGTGATTTTCCATGATAATCCTGCGGCGACGTTTTTTTAGGTCTCATGTCCCAAATTTTCGCCCGTCGCCAGGATCGGCCCTGTATATAGCATAAAAAGGAAAGGAAACGAAAATCATTACGAAACCCATTTTGTGTATATGTATATATATGTTTATTACAATAATAGGAACGTTTAATAAAAATTAGTTAACAAATTATAAAATACGCATATTAGATATTCAAACAATATTGCATAAATATTTTTAATAATACATGAAATCAATACGTCAGACAATTCTCGTTATCAGAAATCATCTTTAGTTCCGGAACGCGTTCCTGTCCAAAAAGGAAGTACCGGAACAACGTTCCGGAGCGTTCCGGCTCGACAACACCACTGGTTGCAAATAATGAATTAATTATTAAAATTTTTATTATTATTTTCAATGCAAACTAAGTTAATAATTCTTGTTCATATCAAAATATACACATGTATTGCCAATCATTATTAAACATGTATGCATTAACCAATCAAATTTATGCACAGATATTGTACTTGTATAACCTAATAGAAGTTGTATCGCTATTTCTTTATCTATATAAATAATATATTCTTGCCTATATTTTCATTAAGACGAGTTAATCAAACTTTGTTACTAATTTGCACAATGAATTAATGTCAAATGACAAAATTATTGGCATTTTAGTTAGTATAAAAACACTGGTATCTTGTACAGATAAGATATTTCAAGACAATCCTATTGATTCTTCGTATATTCGGAAATAAAAATCATTTAAATATCACTTAGTAAGGATATTTAATTCTTTATTTGAATTAAAAATAAAATAAATGTGAATTATCTAAATGTAATTAATATTATATAATTATTAAAATAATTACCTCGACAGACAACTTAAAAAGCATTCTTAGAATTTAAGTTATTTCTCTTAAATTTGTTTGATATACATGAAGCCCATTATGATATGGGTCCCGTCTTCTATGTGCTCGAGTTTTTGAGCATTGTCGATTGAAAGGTTTGACCAGTATTAGTCAGTACAATAGGGGCAGTGTGAGTAAAATAGGAATGTCTGATTTTAACATTTTATTAAAAAGTTTTAATTATTGTGAAAGTTTTATATAAGGTCATTATATACAAAGGTTAATTTGCCTTAATGCTACGAGTACGACTGTTTTTAAATAGTCTTATTTTGTAAAATTGTGATTAATTATGCTGATTGTGTTTAAAAATTTTTACTATTTATTTATTACTATTTATTAACTATTTATTTTTTACTATTTTTACTATTATTTTGATAATTTATATTTCAATTTAAAATTATTTAAATTCAAAATTTTTAATATTATTTTTATTATTTTAAGTAAAATGATTTACAATTTTAATTTTTAATATTAATTTGAGATTTTTTGTATAGTAATGAATTTATTTTATTTAAATAAAATTTAAAATTAATGTAAAAATTTTTAAAATTTTAAAATATTAATGTTAAGGTCTCGAGTGAGGTATCAACTTTCACTGGTATTATTATATAGATAAAACAAAGTCCTTATATATAAATTTATTAAATAACAATTAAGAATTTATCAGAATATAAGATTTACACACAATTTCTTCAATTCAATTATACAATTGTTAAATTATAAATTCCTTCTAAGGTACGTGTTGTGTTGATGTTTTCGTGTATATAAGTGTGTGCTATGCCTGCGTCCAAAAAAGATAAATGTTAAACGTTTCTGTCGGTTTTATTTTCAGACCTTGTGAGGATTAACCTTGCAAGATCGCGATAACAAAATTTATTTTAAGCCACATTAACTAAATTTTATGGTTCTATTTATACCAAAATTTTCTATGTATTTTTTATCAAATATATTATTTTAATTGAATGATTATTTTTCTCTTGTGTTATAAAACGTTTTTTATTTATTTAAGAATTAATATTTGATTAAAATTAAAATTTTTATTTAATTAAGATTTGATTAAAAAAAATAAAATTTTATTTATTTAAGATTTCCCATTTTATTTGTATTAAAATTATTTGATTAATTTTTCTTAATTAAAATCTAATTAATTATGTTCCTTTTAAATTTTATTTTGTATATTAATTATGTTATAAAAATTGCAAAGATTATAAAAATTAAATTATTATTTACAACACAAAAATAAAGCATGGATAATAATACAAAAATGGAAATTTAATCACAAATAATGTCACATGCATTTTTCAATAATAAAATAATTGTTCAGCCATTGAAGGCTTGTTTGAAGATTGAATTGAGGGTTCGTTTTTGGAATGGAAATTTGATTACGTTCGATTTTCGGCACATATGTTTGCTCTGCATTTTCTAGGCCCTGTCTTGAAATATTTGTTCAGGACAAATGTCGTGATGGGTTTTCGCTCATCATATAACATAAAATATGTAATAAAAAACAATAATTTCTTTAAAATACATTAATTAATCCATATTATTTTGGCCTTTTTTTATCCAGTGATGAAAGCTAATCTATCGAATTATATCCTAAAACAAGTATTTGAATTTCGTTTTAGTTTAATAACATTATTACTATGCTTTTTTAAGCATCTATAATAGTGATTCTTAACCGGTATTCCGCGTAACAATAGTGTTCCGTAGAATTAGTTGAAGTGTTCTGCCAAATTTAAATATTCAGAAATATATTAGTTTCATTTTTACATTGTTTTAAAATTGCAATTTTACGGGTACTATAAAAAAGACTCTCGCGGTGTGGGGGATATCGTCCTTCTTTGCAACACCAACCATAACGTTTAGAAAGGTATTGCGCTTCGCGCAAATGTTGCACATTCGTTCTTTGGTACTTAGTTGAAAGGACCCTAGGTGTTTCACCAAAATTTTTATATAACAGAGTGTTCCTTCATTACCAAAAGATTAAGAACCACTGATCTATATATAATTAAGTTTGGATTTTACGATCAATACAAGGTAATTAAACAATTTCGAATTGAAAGAAGTTAAATTCTAACTCTACATGTTCTTATAACTAAAACAAGAATAGCTAAGCCAACACTACAATGTGAGAGGGTAAGAAATTTCAAAGAAGACTACCTCAAACCGTATTTTACTTGAACAAAAAACACTTGTAAATTTAATCAATTTAATTTCATCCTGGACCATAATGACAATTTTATCCAATTTTATTTTCCTTTTTATATCCAGTGATAAAAAATAATCTTCTCATTTTAAATACCATGTCGGAAATTCTCCCATCAGGAAATATTTATTTTTTGTGTACAAATCCAAAATGTTCTAGTGATACTCTGTCCAAAAACATAGAAATTTCTGAAAAGTAACGGGAAAGCACTGTCTTTATACATACGACCCTGATGATTTCTAATAGTTTGTACAAATCATTTTGTATGTTTTATTTAAAAAACTAAACTATTCCTAGGGGTCTACTCCAAACTACAAGAGGTTCATGTCACCGTTAAAAACATTTGGAGATTCCATTTAAACAGGTCGTAACCGAAACTTTGGCTTTCTACAAATGTAATAATTCACATAACACAAAAAGTACATATCTTCTTATAAATCATTTCTTATAATAGACAAATAAATTACCTATGAAGTAAATATTTTTAAACCATTAATGTTTATGAATTATAATTAATGCTAAATATTAGAATATTCTCTCGTGTTCAATCTACCAATTTTATTTTATTTATAAAATTATTATACATTTTTTGTTGAAATTTAAGTTATTATTTTCTTATACAATATATTCCGAATATAGTAAAGTCAGCTATAGTAAAAAATTGGATATAGTAAATTTTTTCCTTGCATTTGAGCCAAAATTCAGTACATGCATAATGGGCTATAGTTAAATCCGGTTATAGTAAATTTTTTTCATGGCAGATAGTGTTTTACTATAACCGGAAGTTACTGTATATCAAACTGTTTAAGAATTATTGTAAATTTCATAGGAAAGTTTACTATGTAAACAATTATTTTCATATTTAAATACCTAAATCAGTGAATGGCTAGATTTTCCACAAAGATTGGTGTGGTTTTCGATGGAGAGGCAGTGGCACTCTCAAGGCTTTTTCATAACATTCTCATTCATTTGCTCATTTACCAGAATTTTCAAATTTTTCAAAAGCTCCTTACTGATTTTGTTGTTTAAATTCGCGAGTTTATTCAACATGAATTGTAAAAATGTTTTCAGCACTTATAGGCGTTGCATCCTCGGAACTGAGATTTTCTACAGTCATTTTACTTGCTCCATGGATTTGAGAAGTATTTTTAGGGTGGAAAAGTCTAAACTTCTCTATCACATTCAACGCATTAAAAACAAGTAATGTTTAACAAATTACATGTTTTGTCATAAATAATAATGGCTCAAGCTTTGTTGTAATAGAATTCCATCGAGTCTTCACATCAAGATGCAGCTCTATCTCGTGACCAAGTTCTTTTTTTAATTTGGTTAAAACACATTGTGGCGAACTTCATGAATTTAACTATCTGTCTTAAATTCTACAGTGTGAAATGATAAAATATTTCATGTTCTATTGCATCTTTGCTTTGGAAGAGGAAAGTAAATTGAAAACCCCATTTTTTACAAAATAGGGTCAATTTGCTTTACTTAATGCCTTTTGAAATAGATGCGGCACCTTCGACTTTCCAAAAACTAATGACATTAATTGTTGGTGATATTATATGGAATGAAGCATTAGTTTATTTAGACGATATCTTAATATTTTCAAAATCAAATAAGGAACACAAGAATAGAATAAATAAACTTTTTCTTCGAATTAGAAAATATAGACTTTAAATTAATCCAGAAAAATGCAAGTTTGTAGTATCTGAATTGAAGTTTTCTGGTCACATAATTAATGACAAAGGTATTAAGACGGATAATTCAAAAATTGAAACAATTAAAAACGTTAAACACCTAATTGTACAAAAACGTTTCAGAAACTTTTTAGGATTATGCAATTACTATCGAAAATTTATTGAAAATTATTCAAAGAGATCTGGACCGTAGGAATCTTTGATGTGGTAAAAACAAAAGTATTGCTTGGACAACAGTGTGATGAAGCTTTTGTTAAATTAAAATATAGTATCCCAAAAAAGTGTCAATAATGATGAAAAGATAATAAATTATGGGTCGAAAAATATGAATAAACATGAAATCAGATATTGTATAACGAGAAAAGAATTATTATCTGTTTTCTATTTTCGCCAAAATTTTAAACATCTTTATAGAAAAAAAATTATTTTGAGGACTGATCATAAAGCAATCACATTTATGTTAACAGCAAAAAAGCTAATTACAGCTCAATTTCAAAATTGGATAAATATTTTAAGTAGTTTGTATATGATATTAAAATATTGCAAAGGTGATAAACATAATAATGCATATGCACTATCACAACTTAACATTGGGAATTATACACAGTATCAAATGAATCACATAGATGCCAAAGCAGAGAAAGTTAAAACTAAAATATAAGCAATATCAACAGAATATCAAAGTTTCAAGTGGCAAAGTAATTCGAAAGAAATAAATGAATTAAAAAAAGATATTGATAAAGGGAACATGGAAAATTTTTTCATAGATAATGACTATTAAAAATAAAATTTATATTCCATCAAACGTGAAAAATGAATTTATATTACAAATTCATAATGAACAATGTCATTTTGGAATTAGCAAAATTACAAACATTTTAAATAATTATTATTATTTTAACCAAATGGTTGAAAGTATTAATAATATTTTAACCTGTGAGATTTGCCAGAAACGTAAAACATTCACTTGTAAAACAAAAGAATTTATTGAAAGTTTGAATGCTATCAAACCATTTGAAAATATATTCATTGATTTTTGTGGTCCATTTAAAACTACACACCTGGAAGAAAACATGTTCTCTCTATAATTGACCATTTTAGTAAATAAATGCTTCTAAAGGCATTAAGAACGCAGGATGAAAATACACTAGTCGACAATCTGTTAAATTCATTGATAAGTTCAGAGAAATCCACGTTAATAAATGAAAACGTTTCGATTAAAATAGTTTTAGAAACATGGCACTATAATATCAAATGAATAAAACATCATAAAGCCCATAGACAAATTGAAAGACAATTTCGAACACTGAGAGACTGGATTTCTTGTTGTCTGGAAGAAAAACAATTTAAGACATGATAAGAAGCATTACCTTACTAGTGTTTGCAATTAATTCAACAATGTATAAAAGTATAAAAGTTAGTCCAGCTGAAGTAGTTTATGGAAGAAAATTGTACAAAGATTCTTGATTCTTTATCTGGTGCAGAAACTAACAATAAAGAATCAAAAAGAAATGAAATGTTAAATAAAACCAAATAGTTAATCATATAAATAACTATAATCAAGAAAATGGAACTCGTAGATCTTTTAATGTCAAAGAATTGTTGGGGTTTATCGGTGAATTCGAATAGAAATTATTGTCAATCTGACTCCAAGCGTGCTTTTAAACAACAGTAACGAACTCCAAACGATATAAACTTTATTGATTAATAAACTTTATTTCCGCTTTAAAATGACACAACGAATTATCAATCAATCACAATTAGTGCTTATTACGACCCTTCGGGAAGAATAGTAATTTTAGGATCAATTGGCTTTACAATCACCTGACTACTGCTGTGGGTTTCTGAGATCGGTAACTCTGATTTAGTTGCTTTGCGTTGCTTTGACCTTGCTTAATTTCTGTTTCAAATTTCTCTTTAATTTCTTTTTGTCTTTCTTTGTCTTCAGCAATTTTTTGTCTCCTGCAAATTTCTTGTCTCTCGCAATTTTTGTCTTTCGTAATTTTTGTCTTTCGCAAGTAATGTCTTATTTCTTTTTTGTGTTTTTCATTTCAATTGCGCTTCCTTTTTATACTCCATCATTCAATAACACTTACTGATGTCGAATAGAATTTCTGATATCTTTTAACGCTAATACCTTTTGGGCCTCCATAATCACTGACAGCTGTCCAGATAAATCATTTTTTAGAGGTGCCCTTTCCCGGATTCCTTAACATCATTTCTTCCCTTATCTTGAAAGAGCTTTCGAAATAACGTGCAAAATTTCCTTTTGTTTTTGTTTTCCTAAATTTGCACTTGTTAATAAATGACCTTCTTTTATTTAATTGTCTATTTTTATTGATTTTCTCTTATTCCCTTCTCGTTATTCGACATTTCTTTTTCATTCCCTTTTTATTAAGCTCCAGAACCACATCTTAATCCCTTATGATTGTTTCCCCCAATCATTTTACATTATTTTATCCCATTATTTAGGTATCCTCAACAGAATTATTACTCGTCAAGTAAGATGTTAGAAATAAACAAGACAATAGATATTGTGGTCCATTTGAAATAATAGAAAAAGAACACAAAAATAGCTATTTGTTGAAAGATTTAAATGGAAAATTTATAAAAAAAATGTAGAATGGCTAAAACCATTAAAAGCCAGGTAGATTGTTGTAATTGTTTTGGGATAATTGATTTCCTGTCCATTATAGGTAAACCCTTATAATTATTTTTTATGATTAGCTATATGTTTGATAGATTATTTTGATTGTCTGGGTCCTAGGATTACATCACTGTTTATTATTTATTCCAATGATACATGTGCTGTAGACACACATGTAGTATATCTATATATATTGTCTGCCTTTCATTAATAAATTCTAAAGACTTATTGTTATTTAATTCTTACAGTAAAAAACAGCTGTTTTACGGTTACTGTTAAACAGTTTTGAAAAACCATAGTTTGCGGGGTCTAACAATATCTCGTTACTTATAATAAAATCTGGAAACAACATACAATTGAGGAACAATTAATTTTTCAAACCATTGAAAAGTTTTAAAAACTATTTTACACTAACCTGTACAACATATAAACAAAAATTTCTTTGACTTATTGAGGAAATGAGTTATGTGAAGACTTTCATACATTGCTTCTTCTTTCTGAAGTACGCTGGCTGTCTAAGGTTTTCTAAAGTTTTTAAAGCAGTTTTAGATTTTTTATGATAAAGATCTAATTTTAAAAATATATTCAATAAAGTGGAAACCATACATAGCTTATTTTATAGAATTGTTCACTAAAAATCCAACATTTCAGCTTTTCTTTTCAGAATTAAACTAATGAATATTTACAGTTTTCCAATTTATCATAAACAAACTGGTTTATATATTTCAGACTTTGAAACTAGGTAGGAGGGTGTATTGGCCATCAATGGATTATCAATTCACACTGTATCGAAGGGTATATTCCAAGAAAAACTGATCGGAATAAGCACTAACGAAGAACTTAATCAACCGTTCAAAAAGAAATATCAGTAATGTTAGCTTTAGAGACATTCATTCACTTACCCCGCATTATGGACTAAATTTATTTTATAGTTTTTCGATCTTCATACCTCATGGAAAGAGGTTTTAACTGTAGTTGCCAATATCATGAAAAACATTAGAAATCATTGATCGAGATTTATGTTTAGCCTTCCTAAATTGAATCCAATAACGCCAGGTAAATATTGGGAATTTGCCATTATGGCACTACACACACCTAGCTCATTTTTATGTTATATTTTACTAGATTTGCATATTTTGTCGTTTTAATTAATAAATGTCTAAAACTTAACATGTGATTTTAAAAACTTTTTCACTCTAAAGCTAAGCCTATCAAAGTGAATAACATTTTGTCAGCTGGCAAAAACACATTAGAAATTGATTAATTTGTAACACTTCAATATTAGAAACAAAACAGCAAAGTAAAAAAAAGTTTGCACAATAAAATCAATAAATTAGTGCAATTAAAAACAATCGATAAAATAAAATAAAATAAAAGACGAAGGATTAAAAACTTTATTAAGAAATTCAGATTAGATATTTTTTAACCTCCACTTGATAGCCAGCCGGTGCAATCTCATGAGAAACAAATAACTCAATGTGGTCATCACAAATACAACTAATAAATTAATCACCGAGTAAAGCATTTTAGGAACAAATATTTTCCACGCCATTAAGTGGCGCCTGCTGTATCCAGTAGATAAAATAACAAAATATACCTAAAATTATTAAATATATAAATATGGGTTTAATAATTTTATTGAGGAAATACATTTAAAAAATTTTTCAACTCTCCAGAAAACTGTTGCATTACTAGTTGTAATCGATTACTTCAATCAAACAAATTATTTATAAATCAAATACAACATTAGGAAGACCAAGTAAAAGAAATGTAGATTCAATTTCATGTCCTTTTAATGCAGGTTTAATGTTCAAAATGAAGCACTTAATAGTGAGCTGAAGAAAGATGAGGTACTTTTTACATATTCCGAGACATTTGAAAAAATGCATATTTATGGAGATTGATTTGTTTTTTATTACTTAAAAAAAAAATTTCCTGAATATTTATAAAAATTAATTATTATATATATAATCGTGGAACAAAAGCAACATTTAGGATCTTGAATAACTATCTAATTTTCATATGAAATGAAAATACAAATCTTTAATATCACTTTAAAAAAAATCTTAATTAAAAGTCATTTGCAAAACGGCTGAAATGATTTATAAAAGAAAGATTTTTATTTAGTTGATTTTCATATCAACTTATGTTAGAGAGCAGGAGTCGGCAACCTTTTACACTGACAATTAATTCAAGATGCCACCTTAATTTTTCTTTACAAATAAGTAATGGCTACCTGGTTTGTTTTATATATCATGGTAAAAACCAACACTAAAAAAGTACACGTTTCAACTGGTATGACAACAGATCGAAACGCTTTTTTATAAGACCCGCTCAATTCCACGACGAGAGTCCAAAGAAAGTTTTAAGGTTAAATTTATCCTCTCGTTGAAAGCCCACACAGTAGCACATGTGTGATCTGCAACTTTTTAACGCCCCGTGTCAACACAAGAGATGCTTGTGATATTATTTGATGTTGTATGGGAAATTGGTGTTTAATAAAGCAAAAAATACCATTTCAATACCAATATCAATATATCTTTTTATCTAATAATATTGGAGAATAAATCTGAAACCGCCTTTAGCAGTATAAGAGTCACTATTACCTAAACCACTTTATAGTGGTGTATAGAGTGCCAATGACAACTCCGCCGCGTGCCATAGGTTGCCGACCCCTGTTTTATAAAATATATCTCACTGCAGTTTGGCGTAGTAAATGTTTAGGTTGCAAGGTATCTGAGGAAAATATAATCGTGCCAGAATTTACAGGTTGTGGATTAACTATATCTGTTGTCATAGAGAAAGTGTTGCATTTAGGTTTTATAGTAGTAATAAAGCCGTAGCAATAACTGGAGTCCTATTAAAATGCCAAAAAAACCTATTAAACGAGTTTTTCCTAGAGTAGTAATAAAGGGTTGTTATTTTGTTAGATTTTTGGCATTTTGAACCGAATCTTTTCAGCGCTGTAAAATTTGATCGGCATTTACATATTTTATTTTTATTTTTTTCGGTGGTAGGCCTGCTTTGTAAACGATCAAGTTATATTTCCATTTGAAATTGAATGTTTATAATAATCTCCAACATTTGATAACAGTTTGCTATGAAAATGGTTCCAAGTGGGAATTTCAAAGACAGGCCTTGTACTGATTAACCAAGTATTGTAAAAATAATCTGTAAACAAAGTTATATTTGTATCAATCTATATAAATCGATAAATTCCAATGTTAGGCATTTTTTCCACACTGCTTATGCAAAGTGAAAATAACAACCCTTCATTTCTACTCTAGGAGAAACTCGTTTAATAGCTTTTTTGGCATTTAAAAATTTTGGCATTTTAATAGGACACCAAAAAATTCGTTTATTAGTTCCGATGAGACTTGTCTTGAAAGTTATATATTAAATGTTTCTAATGCAATAAAGTTTATATAGGGTGATCCAAGAAAATCTTCGTTTTTTATAGTATAGTTTTCGACCAAATATATATATATATATATATATATAATGTTATTAGTGTGCATATTCATAGTACGTATTATTCAATACTTTTTACAGTTATTTCTGATTATTATTGCATCCATATGACGTGGTATTACGGTTTTCGCATCAATGTGCTTTATTTCATTATTCTTAGAATGTGTGTTTGATTATGAATCCTACTACAGAGAACGTGATTTTTTCGTTGCAGCGATGAAAAAAAACAACTTTAAAGACACTGAAATTCGCAATCTCCTCGTTAATGCGCACGACGATTGCAGACATTCCAGAATGACGACAATATGAAACTCTTCCTGACCACTTTTCTCGCTGCTCAAAAGAGATCCTCTCTCAATCACGAGCTGCTAAACTTGCGACAGGATCTCCAATTAATAACTGATGCTGGTGGAATGTATTTGTGATGCATTTCTCCAATACATTTTTTAGTTGTTCATTTTGTATGTCATATATAGAAATTACTGTGTAAAACCTGCATGAATACTGTGGTGTAAAATAAACAAACTGTAAAATAAATAAACCAAACTTTAATTAATTAATTTTATTTAGAATCTTAAAAATGGAAAAATGGATAATTAGATTGTAAAATAAAATTTAAATAAGTTATAATGATATATTAAACGATTTACATTTAATGTATAAAAAACATCAAATATTTTAACTATTTTGATTGCGCATATTGTCAGGATTATTAGATTCTAGCTCAGGAATATTTGATCCGGTACGTCTTTTAACTGTGTTTCTATTTGCCGCCAATCTTTGAAAATATTGAATTCTAAAATCACCAATTTCAATTTCTGTCATCGTGTTTAGACGTATAGATTGCTCAGAAATATTTAAATTAATATCATTGTTGAAACCATTATGACCTAAAAAAGATTTAGCTGGAGACTCATTAACAGATATGTTTGTTTTTAAATTGTATTCGTAAATTGTCCTTTGCAGAATAAATATCCAGTTTCTTGAATCTGTCGAAGACATGACAGATAGTAGCATTCTTTTAATGGTAGAATTAAACCGTTCAATAAAATTAATTAATTAAAGTTTGGTTTATTTATTTTACAGTTATTTATTTTACACCACAAACCTGCATGAATACTGTTATTATAAATATATTATATTATAAAAAACGAAGTTTTTTTGGATCACTCTATACATGAATAAATAATTTGATTTTCCATTTAAAAATTTTGTCATTTAAAATGATTTATACATGAATAAATAATTGAAAAATGCCAACTGTATATTCACTATATATTTCGACCGTTTATCAGTTTTCTTCAAACTAGAAATCACATTAACAAAATCTAAATAAAAATACGAAAATCAAAACAATTTAATCAATAATAATCGAATTACAATATCAAATTTGTAATCAAATTACAAAATTTAACTTTTACTAGCTCAGAACAAAGACCAACTGGGTTGGAGACTTATTAGTGAACATACTACTTACTTTGCAATTTCTCAATTTTCATGTATTGGGTGTAATGCCAAATACATTGGAGACTACCCATCATCACTGTACTAGAGTTCTTGAACATTGTCAAACGAATGGATTGACTCAAATCAATGATAATTTTAGGAAATGCACTAGTCTGACTCAAAGATAATTGCAAAAAATCTGAGTAATTATTGGGAAAGAATAACTTGCGAGGCGTTGTTGATAAAATCTTTAAATCCTATAATTAATGTTCAAAATGTTCAGTCTACATGTATTTTGAATGTATTTAAGTAATTGGACGTGAATTGTGTGTATGAGGTTTTTGATGTTTTGTAAAAAATAATTTTTAAATTTTAACTTTTACTTTTCGATTTTAAATTTAATTAATTGTTTATTTAAATTTTTTTAAATATTTTAATTTAATGAATGTTTGTTTTTATATATTTTTTTAAAATTAAAATTAAATTTTGTAATTTGAGTTGAATACGATTATTATTGATTAACTTGTTTAGATTTTCCTATTTTCATTAAGATTTTGTTAATGTGATTTCTAGCCTAAGGAAGACTGATAAACGGTCGGAATATATAGTGAAATGTTATTTTATAGAATATACAATTGACGTTTTCAATTATTAAAACATTGCCTTTTTTCTTTGATTATTTACATGAATAAATAATTTATTATATGTTTTATAAACAAATACTACTTTATATAAAATTTTGGCATTTTGATATGGAACCGTAATAACTATATTAATATTACAAATTGTGTCACAATCGATTCAATTTCATTTAACGAGTTACCAATTGTTAGTTAATTACATTTTAAAACAAACCAATTTAGAATACATCAAAGCGGACAATATTCGGGATGAAATAATTCATTTTATTTAAGTTTTTTTTATTTTAATTCATTTAACATTTCATACAAGTGAGGGGTTATTAACGCATTTTTGAAATGAGAATTTGCAATTTCAATGTTCCATTTGTCACTAGTAATCATTAATAATTATAAAAATATAGAAATTCATTGTCGACATAAAAAAAATCAGTGACGATAAATTAAATTGAAAATACTTACCACGACTGATTGATAAAGCATATAGAGCACATAATAACACTGAACCCAGTTACGGAACTGGTGGCTTTCAGTATCGGTTTTGAATAAATTGAAATCTCCACAATTTACAGTTGATTCGGCGGATTCATCAGAATTTTTGGTTGTGGTACGATTTCGAAATAAATTAGCTGGACCAAGAGAAATCAATAGTAGTAAAAGCGGAAAAAGAAGTCCAAAAAGAGTTATCACAATTTGAGCAGAAAATAGATTGGTATTGAGCATAATAAAAGGAATAATTTTTGTGAGATGGTCGCTTTTCCAGCCAATGAAAACTGAGTACCATGGAATATTTGCAATAGTCGTTTGATGACCAGTTGTAAAAAATCCATATTGAGTAAGAATGGTCATGAAAATTATGAATTCTGAGGTTGAAAATGAATCAAGAATATTTTCTGAAAAAAATAAGGAAATGTATAAAAAATAATTAAAACAATATATTTTGCAAAATATTTTCAACTTCAATGATTTTTGAAATCCCTAGATAACACTTAAAAATGTCTATTTTTAACTTGCAAGTTTCATTAATATTACCGTGTCCACTCAATCGAGCATGCTTTCGAAATCGTGAACCGAAATGACGGACAGTCTCTCCAATGTATGTGACATTAAACCATTACAAGTAAAACGATGTACAGGATCAGAACATAGACCAAAATGTGTCACATATTTATTATTGAACATATCACGAACTTTGCAAGACTTTGAAATAATTTTAACTTCAACCGTTAGAAAACGAAAAAACTGCAACAGGATCAATACTAGCAGCCAAATCATTTTCATTTATTTATCAAATGAAGTCATCAATCCCACTAAACTCATTAAAACAATGTCAACCGTTTCATACACAAAATAATACTTCGAATATCTATTCTTTTGAATAAACTCAATTTATCCATACTATTATTAGATTTACAATAAGTGGACGGCCTTGTGGGCGTTTGAGACCTAGAGGGGGGCTTTAAAGGGCCCAGAAAAAAAGGGGGGCGTTGATGTGGGTTAAGAGGGCGATGGTAGATTTGTAATTTCATTTACTTTACATTTTAAATTTCACTAAAATTAAAACCTACCTACTACACAATAACGAATAATTAGTTTATATTTCTACCCTGTATGATGGTATAAAAACTTAAAATACTTATAATAGATTTCGTAGGATAGCCCGCACGCCGTAGGCAATCAAGTTGTAACAAGTTTCTGTTAAATAACACTATTGGAGCAATCAGGTAGCAATTGCTCTGTAAAATTAAAATTTATTATTTACATGTAATACATTTTGTATATTATACAATTAAATAATCTTTAGGGGGCGGTGGCAAATCAAATTGTGTCTTAAGGGAGCGATGGTTAAAAAAAGCTTGAGAAACACTGAAGTAGACGGTAATTTTCAATAACAATAAACCAATCACCTTACAGTATTTTTTTCATTGGGAGTCACAAAAAATAGTATGGATTGCTTTTCCCTAAATGTCGGTTTCAAAATACGTTTCTTTCTTTTAAATTAGTAAATCAAGAAATTAAATTTTAGAAATAATTTAATCTTCAAAATTAAACTTAATATTGCTATGTAAATTATATATATTGCGTACAAATAAGTTTTGAGGGTTTTTTTATAACTTTGAAGATTTATTTAACGAAATTGGTACTAAGTAATTAATTAAAATTAATTAATTAGCGACAATTTTTGCCCAGCTTTCAAGTAGAATAAGGATTTCGCGTAAAAAATTCCTAACAATTAGCTATAGTAAATTTTTTTTATGTCAGAACCTAAACCCAACTTTTCACATCACAGGAACCGAAGTACTGTTCGGCTAGGTCATGAGTCATCGACCGAAACAGGTGGAAGCCGGAAGGATCAATGTCTGGTTAATATACTAAAAACTAGTCAAACATTTTCGAAACTTTTAAATACCAGAAAACTATCATCAATAAAACGTTTATTTACCTTCAGTTTATGTATATAACAATTTAAAAATTATTAAAAATTTTACATAAAGACCGATGAACATGTTTATCGTTTCCAAATCATTGAAAAATAAACATTACATTATTGAAATTTCTCAATTCTCACTGAATATTATAACTACAAAGAGTTTAGAGAAAACGAAGATGATAATAGTAATATTAATAATAAATAAAATAAACAAAAATAATAATTAACTAACAAAAATAAATATATAAAACGATGATTCCTTGACAGCAGCATCAATTATATCACATAAGTGAATAATAAAATAAGCCCTTGTTGCAAAGTATTTATTATATTGATGAAAAAAGGTTCGATTATTAAATATAATTATTATTTTTCAGCAAGGGCTTATTTTATTATTCAATTATAGAAAATAAACATAATAATAATAAACTATAAGAATAAAAATAATAGATACAATAAATAAAAATAATAATTAACTAATAAAAAACAATATTAATTAATAATAATAATAATAATAATAATAATAATAATAATAATAATAATAATAATAATAATAATAATAATAATAATAATAATAATAATAATAATAGACTATAAGAATAAAAATAAAAGATAAAATAAATAAAAATAATAATTAACTAATAAAAGAAAACAATAATAATTACCTTTTTTTAAATTAATGGACAAATTAGTGAGCACTGAATATGAGAATAAAATCCCAATAATTGATATGATTCCGAAAACGAATTGTACTTTAAGAAAAACACTAACAAGGATACAACAAGCCATGAAGCCAGTGAGAATTGGTGAAGAATAAATAGTAGCTAAACCATAAACTGTAACTAATTTCTCACCAGATTGAGTCGATCGCAAATATTTAAATAAGGATGGCACATCAACTGAATCATTAAGTCCAAAAGGTTTGTGGTGAAAAATCAATAAAGGACTGATTACCAGAGAAATTAAAAGGATTAAAGAACTGGCGACAACAATTCTGGGAAACACCAGCAATACCATATCGGCTATTTCAGAAAATGCTGAGGATTCGTGAGAAAATTGCACAGTTTGAAAAGTGAATAAGCAAAACCCTGAAAACGGAAGTAAAAACTTTATCAGAATCACATTACAATCGGTCGAGGTCAAATTACCGCAATGTCGCAACCAGAGTCGATGAACGCCAATCATTAAAGGAATGAAAAATACGGAAAAATGAAGGAATTTGTCGTTGGATCCTGATTCCAACGAGCACCATGATCGTTGTTCTTCTCTGCAGATTTTATATTTCAATCCGAATATGGTACAGAGGGATCCGAAAATGAATGACATTACAATAAAAAATATCAATATTTTAGAATTGGATTTGGCTTGGGTGAAATTTCTCTCGAATTTTTTTGGCTTAGCTGCGTTTGATGCATTATATACGGCAATGAGAGACTGAATGGCCTTAACAAGTAGAACCGTTTGTACAAAAAACTGCATAATTCTATCCTCGGAAATAATAAAACTATTGGAAAACGCGAGAACAAGATTGAGAAATCCCACGATATATATCAAAATATTCAGATTGGTAACCGCGGGCCAGATCACAAAAGATCGATTTTTCATGAAAAAGCACAGCTCAAACAAAATGAAAAAAACAAAAATGTAAGGAAACAAAAAGTTATCCTTAATGAAAAAATGCAAGCTATTTAAAAGAAGGTAAAACAGATATTTTAAACTTCGACTTTTCTTATCTTCCTGATTCGTTTGATGCACGATAAGGAAATTAGAAATTGAGATTATATACAAGGAAAAGCTTAAAATACCACCATAAATTAATGGTAAAGAAAATTGGGCCCATTTTGATTGGAATAGCTCCTTGATTTGATGCAAATTTCTCAAGTTTTCTTCAGTATTGTTAGTGTTAATGGAATTATCAAGGAATTTCTTGATACTTTGAGGAAATCCAAGATTTCCAAATTTACTTTCGTATGAATTGATATATTTGATAATCTAGAATGTGTTCAAATAAATGGCAATAGAGAAATAATATTATATAATATTAAGGATCTTATTATATATTAAAAACGGGTCAAGGGCATTCCCCCCCATCAAATAGGACTTTCCCCCAATTATTTCCCCCCCCCATTATCTTTATACTAAATCAAATTTATACAATGAAACGCAAAGTAAATTTGATTAAAGATTCACAGCATTGGTTCATGGATGGAACTTTCAATGTGGTACCTGAACTGTTTTTTCAATCATATACAGTACAAACTCATGTAACTGGATCAATTGTTTCGTGCTTGTATGTTCTTCTATGAAACAAAACACAGATTACTTACTGTCGTTTATTTGAAGAAATAAAAGTGCTGCAGCCTCAAGTTCATTCAACAAAAATTATGACGGATTTCGAAAGGGCGGCAAATAATGCAGCCACCGAGTGTTTTGCAAATGTTGAAATACCTGGCTGTTTCTTCTATCTTGCACAAAATATATTCAGAAAAGTTCAATCTGTTGGACTACAAGATCGATACCAGAACGATAAAGATTTTGCCTGGTCAATTCGGATGATTACTGCGTTAGCATTCGTTCCAAATGAAAAAGTCCTCGAATCATTCGCAACACTTCAGGAATCGTTGTCAGAGTAATTTGCTACTGTCATGGATTATTTTGAGGACAACTAAATTGGTCGTCTCCGTCGTAATCGCCGTGCAGTAGCAGTGTTCGAAACAAGCATTTGGAGTGTGCATTCACGTGTTGCCAACAGTTTACCCAGAACAAACAATGCTGTGAAAGGTTGGCATAGAAAGATGCAGTCCGCAGTTTTCTGTCATCATCCAAATATCTGGATCTTCCTTCGGATTCTTAAACGTGAACAGAGCTTAAATAATGTCAACTCAAATCAGATCTTCAATGGACATTTGCCTGAACAACCAAAGAAGTACAAGGACTGTTCTTCGAGAATCGTGATATTATAAAATACTTAAAAGCAATTGCTTACAGCATGAACTTATAAACAAAACATTTGAATTTTGTATTTATGAAAAATATTGTAACTTTTTTGTAATTATTAAATTTTATCAATATGGTAATAATGGTGGGAATGACTGGTGGAAAAGTCCTATTTGATGGGGAGGTGGGGTGGAATGTCCTGATACCATTAAAAACATTTGTCGGGGGAAAAGAGAAGCAGATTGCGAGAGATGTTAAATTTTGTTTTGGATTGATTAAGAAATATTTAAGATCTAAATATTTCATAAAAAATTTAAATGACTGATTTTATTCAAATTTAAATCTTAAAAATTTGATATTAAAATATTTTAAAATGTGTTTAATTTTGTTTAAAAGTGTTTTATTCATATTTGAATGTTGGCAAATACAATTATTGAATTGTGAATTTTGTCGCGCTTGTGTGCGCCATGGTTTTTTATTTATTGAATTGAGTTCTGTGCGCACACAGACGAGAGTAGTTTTTTTAGATTAGGCTTTTGGTGAATCGATTGCCAGTAATCGAGTTCGGGATATAAAAGAAAAATTGTGTTATATTGCTCTTGATTTGGAACAAGAAATGCAAACTGCAGACTCTTCATCGACACTTGAAAAGAGTAATAAAAATCCTGATTGACAAGATATTGCTATTGGAAATGAAAAATACAGAATAAATTATGTTTATATAAATTATTCCGCTATCGACAAAGTTTTTCTAAATCAGCCCTAGTAAGCTAAAATGTCGAAAATCCAAAATTTCGCAAAAACGTTAAATACCTATATTTATTCAGATTTTTATATTTAAAAATTCAATTATAAAAAATAGGGTAATAGTTATAAGAATAATAATAAAATTATAATAAAATGATAATAATAATAGTAATAATAATAATAATAGTAATAATAATAATAATAATAAAATAATAATAATAAAATAATAATGATAAAATAATAATAATAATTATAATAATAATAATATAAGAATAATAAAAAAATAAGAATAATTATAATAAAATTATATTAATAATAATAATAATAATCATAATAATAAAATAATAATAAAAATAATAATAAAATATTAATAAAAATAATAATAAGAATAATAATAATAAAATTATAATAAAATGATAATAATAATAATAATAATAATAATAATAATAAAATAATAATAAAATAATAATAA
>CM039680.1:29931816-30086816 GCA_022537955.1 Schmidtea mediterranea | reverse complement strand
TCTTCAACTTTTTTATCGACACTATCTAAGTCTTTAATATTGAAAGAAGGATATGGTGCTGATATGTTGAACCTGAATGAATTAATAAAAATTAATAATCATATTAACAATGTTCATTTATTTCAATCGAATATTTAAGTTCGTTCATTTGAGAAAAGTTTAACAGGATGAAAGAGCTTACGGACATTTCCGTACACATTATTAGACTGACTACCCAGCTGCAAGCTGAAAAAATAAATATTCAATTTTTATTCATAATAATTAATTTTATTACCCTGCTATTATTAATTTATTTCAATATTTTCCGATTTACATAATTTTGTAGTCTTTTATCATTGGTGATAATGAACACTGTTGAGATATCCTTCCCCTTAACACTCGCAGGTCATCAGATCAAGGATTAATGTATGTTATATTTGGTGATTTTATTCAATTATTTATATTACTTGTTCTAAACAATTTATATGCTGCACTACCTGACTGGGACTGTTTGCTGTTATATTTCTGTCACATACTTTACATATTAAAAAGTCAATCACTCTCTTGAAATATTTGTTTCAAAATTCTACAAACTTGTTGAGACGATAATATGTTATACTTGTTGTTCTTGCCATGATAGGGTAAATTAAAGCAAACGAAAAAATGGTCAGTGCTTAAATTGATCTTTACGTATTGTAAGAAAAAAGATAAAAACATAAATAAGTCGTTCACCTTGATATTTTTGATAGATTTCTTATACTTCATTTATGTCTAGCATCAATAATTTTATGGTATACAGTATTGTTTTTAATGCATATACATGCATTTAAAATATTATTGCATATTTTCCTGTCCCTAATTATTATGTATCAAATAAATAACAAATTATTTCCCTTTTTGCTCAACAAGTTTCCTAAAGAATTCTAATGACTTATATACAAATATGACTAGAATTTTTCTTCTTTTTGGTGGGAAGAACAATTTAAAAAATGTCTCAAATAGTCAAAGACATTGATTCTCAACCTATTCCACGAAACTTCAGCTGATGTACCGCGAGAAGTTTAAAAAATATTTAAAATTGTTAGGGTACGTAGAAATCTAATAATTTCTAATTTTTTATTTTTTCAAATTAACTTTCTTTATTGATTTCTTATTTCTATAGAAAATGTTTTGTTAGGAACAATAAAAATGTATGTTATAAATTGTGTGCAAGCCAAAAAAAGGTTGAGAATCACAGATCTAATATGACATGAGATTAAACTTAGTCTTCTGCTTTTCCCTGGAGAATTACTTCGGTTAACATTTTCTACTAAGAATCATATGAAAATCTAAATTGTCTACTTACAACCATTTTTAAATACAAAAATTTTTGAATATAGAATAAACAGTTAAATGATTAAAATATTGAAAACTCTATTATATTTCTAAAATATCTTTATATACAATATGAATAAACGTGTTTCGAAAAATTATATTAAAATGAAAAATGTAAATTTTAATTTGAGATTTTTGAAAGTAGAAACTTTTTCGAGAATTCTCTGGATATTTATAATTTTAACCTCTCGTGTCTAGTGTTTCAATATTTTAAGTAAATCCGGGAATCTCCGATTCTCGAGAACATTTATTTTTGCATCGACAATTGTTAATATAATATTTTTCTTAATTTAAACGACAATTTCGAGTGATGAGAGCTACTCAGATTCTGAATTTGATGATAGCGAATTTGGTGTATTTGCAGAATAAGAATTTGATGATAGCATAAAAGCGAATTATTTTATTGATGAATCGTCAAATATATAATCGATAGTTGCTAAAATTCGCACAATCGTCAAAAAGTCTCAAAATTCGCCAGTACGTAATTCATTACTTCAAAAAATACGTAAAAGAAGCTGAAAATACTAAGTTCCAATTAATGCTTGACTGTAAAACTAGATGAAACAGTTGAATAATTATGATAGAAAGATTCCTTTAAAAAAACATTAGTCGATTTAAATTTGTATAACTTATTGCAAAGCGAGTATACAAAAGAAGCAGCAAATATCTTATTCAACAACAGAGCTCTATTGAATAAATTAGCACATTCGATTAAAATCCTTCTGAAAACAATTTGAAATTTTATTTAACATTTTTTATGAGTTTGTTAAGATTAATTCGGAGGGTATTTTAGCGTAGGAAAGATTTTTTGTACTACTTGGATAAGAAACCAACCTAGTTGGCTATTTAACTTACAATAATTGGTCGAATTGAATATTGATATTACGAAATTCCATTGTAGCGATTTACAACTTTGGTACCAGTCTTTATTCGATAAGGACTGTTTGACGTGTCACTATGATGTGAGATTCCATTCTTTTAGTCGGAGCTTGTCAACGCGCACCCAGGGTCAAGCTATTTGTAATTTGGATAGTCAAGTGTGCCAAATCGATTTTGGTATTTCATATTTTTTTATTTTAATAGCTCATCTGGCCCATGAAAAGCTGTTTTCCGATGTAGCCCGGGATGAAACTATTAGCCAACCGGGACAACATCATCAAATAATTCATTGAAACAAGCCAATGTATTAATTTCATTTTTTATTAATACGTTTTTATATAATTTTGAAATGATGACTTTATATAGGCCAATAAAGCATTCGATAATTTTAAGCTTTAGTTAAAAGCAAGATGTAGGATTTTCTTGATTTTAATCGGTTTACTTATTTTAAAGTTATGAGTGTAGAATAATATTTTATAACAGTAAATAAATCCCAATATTACATAACAGATTAAAATTACTCCTGAGCTCAACGCGTAAACAATTAAAAAATTTAGTATGTCAAATATAAACATATTAATGTAAAAAACGATTATTTATATTTTTAATAATTGGATTCGAATAAATATTAGAAAAAAATGTATTTTTAATTAATAACTTATATGAAAATTAACAAAATCAAATTAAATTTGAGGTAACATAAATGTTTAATATACACCACAATTAATTATTACCAATTAAACAAACACACAATTAATTTTAAAATATGAGAATTACAAACTTGTTAGGAAATAAATCCATCCACGTGTCATCACCAACAAATTTTAACCCAAATCCAGATCGATGCCACTGGTTTATAATATTATCTTCAAGTAATTCAGATGAACCAAAATTGCTACTTATATCAATAAATGTAGGCAAACTTCCCGTTGTCATGCCTTTAATTCTTTGTAGCGTTGTGGTCGGCGGATCAGATATAAAATGAGACACATGGACGTATTTTGATTTTTTGTTAATCAACGAACGAATGATATTAACTTGACCTTGATAGTAAGATTCTTTCACCAAATTTGGATCAATAAATTCATATTTGAGTGAATCCACTAATAATATAACAATCCTTTTATATGGAGAGTATTTACAATATACAACATCCGTATTACAAGAACTAATTTCATATATTTCAGATCTATTGATTAAGAAACCATATAAAAAATTTCCTATACTGAACAAAATTCCAATGAATAATAATATAATTGACTTATTCATTTTAATAAGTTGCAATCACAAAATTGTTATATTGCAAACCTATTAGATATTATTAAAACAAAGTCAAAGTTGGTTCTTGAATTTTTAATTAATGAAGTTTTAATTAAATTAAAAATATCCGTGAAAATAAAATCTTATAAAAATGTGAGTATAAATTATACTTTAATGCATAGTTTTACGTTTAAATATACGTGTATATATCTATGAAATATTGAAAAGGATAGTTAACTGTTAATAAAATAAAATTATCAAAATATCGAATGAAAAAATAAAAGTATTGAGTGGAATATTCTTGGAATGTTTATGCCAAATTTAAATATTTTATGAATAAATAAAATTTTATAAGTATCCCCAAGAAAACTTAGAAAATGTATTAACTGTTGGTGGGTTACAGGGTTTCGCCGTTTGCTTATCTTTATTGTTGCCCCAGTAACACCATACAAAAAGATTATAGCTGCCACTTGGCACCCGTTGCTAGACAACGTTGGTAATGTGTTCAAGTGGTGGATTATCCGCAAAAATTGAGTATCATCGCTAGTACTGTAATTGCTCGGACAATCCTCGGGTTCACGAGCTGTCGATAGAAGACCTGTGCTCGCTTTTAAATTATTTGGTCCCCTTGCGTCTAAATTTCTATCGTTTATCTAACTATTTTACCGACATTAGTTTAGCAATGAAATGGGTGGTGCTTCTTATTTAAACCCTTCTACAATGTTGTTTCAAAACCTCAAGATGATATAAAGATATTAAGATGTATGCAGAAACTATAATATATATAAACGATGCTTTATTTATCTATTAAACACAGGATTTATAAGATTTCAGACTGATTGGAAGATCGGGCGGCTCGGCGCTTAGCCCGCTCCTTGCGTCCAGGTTGACGACTGGTTGTTGATGGGGTGATTGGGGTAGTGGTCGCAGTAATAGTTGACGTTGCAGATGGGGTAGTGTTCGTTTCGCGATAGGCCAATTGAGCAGGGGGCAAAGACTAAAGGGTAGGTCACCGCTGTTCCCTCCTGACAGGCGGATAACGCTACCTCTAGCCCCCCTGATTTGAGTTTTTAGGCCTTGTACTAACTGTTTTTCTTCTACCCATCCCTTCTGGGCCGCGGCCAGTTTTTGGTACAGTGGTTTGACTCTCGTGGGCTCTATCCATGTCGCTTTAATTTGCTGAATCTCCCGGACTATTTGGACGAGTTGGTCATGGAGTTTCTTATTGGCCTGTCTTGCATGGGTTAATTCATTTTGGAGTAACTTCACGGGGTCCATTTCTAGAATAATAAGGGTTGAATTTTATGATGACTGTTATAATGATAATGCTGGCCACTGATGGGTCCTTAAAATAGTTTTGAACTGCCTAAGGGTTATCATCCCCACCTAGCGCCGGCATAAGAATTTGAACCGCTAGTCACCCGTCATAAATGACGTTGGTACTGTGAACTAGTGGGTGGAAGGTTAGCAAAAGGTGAGCTCCTTCTCAAGAACTGCTAATGCCCTAACCCCCCTCGGGTCCATGAGCTGTCGTAGAAGACTTCATGCTCTTACTTATTTGGTCCTCCCTTCATCCGCCTATTTACTAAATTATCTAACCATTGGATCACTTTGTTTATCCATATTCAACCACTCTAGTCATATCTACCTGTCAATAACAAACAATATAAAGTATTAATATATTCTGATCATTTATAAATGCAAAGAACTAATTTTGGCATCTGGATGGGGAAAAGATGGGTATGCTCTTTTCTACTTATATATGATAACGGATTCTGCTGTTTTCTCCTGATCAATTAGTTATAACAGGTATCAGCAACGATGTCGTTGACAATACCTGTGATAACCAAGGGTAGTTATGTAATTCATTATATTGCCAACATTACAATAATATTATGAAATTTATATTTTCTATTTAAACATTAATTTACCAAATTAAAAATTTATTAAATTCAAATTTAGAAATTTCCAAATTGAATCACTCTAAAATGATTTACAAAAATTTTATTGTAAAATAATAATTAAAATTAATACTAATAATATAAAATAGTTTATTTTAATTTCCTTTTGTTTTTCCACATTTAGGTATTTAATTTTTAGATTTTCACTCGTTGCCATAGCAACGAGTCAACAATCGGAAAATTTCCAAGGTCACAATTTTATATTTCCTTTTAAATAATAATTTTAGGTATTTCAGGAATTCTACGGATCTCTACGACCTCCGCGGCTGTTTCTATTTCGTCGGCCTATTCTGTAGGGTATACTTTTTCTTTTTACTTCTTTTTTAACTTTAAATTGTAGAAATTCGCGGCTTATTGTACCTCGCAAATTTTGGAAGATTTATTCTGCTTATGGGAATTTTTATTGATATTTGTTTTTCCTTTTTTAAATAAAAGTTTTGTAAGTGGTTCTTTTCAATTATAGTCTTAATATTAACATATTAATATTAATAATAGTAATAATATTAACTTAATGATAATAATAATATTTTAGTAATAATAATAATAATAATAAGCATGATATAATTACTAATAATAATATTCATAATAAAAGTAATAAAATAATTAATATGAATTTAATAATATCCCTAAGGTTAATAATAATGATAATAATAATGACAATGTATTAATAATATTAATAATAATAATAATAATAATAATAATAATAATAATAATAATTTAATATTAATAATAACATTGGATTCCTTTAGAGATAATGGTCGGTTTCTAATGAATTTGTGTACTGGAATTAATGGGACTATATAGTTATAGCAATACTATACTAATAATATTAATAATAATAATAATATTTTAATAATAATAATAATATTTTAATAAATAATAATAATAATATTTTAATAATAATTAATAATAAAAATATTTTAATAATAGTAATACTGATATTAACAATAATATTAGTGTGAAAAATAAGGATAATAGTAATAAAATTTATGTTAATAACATCAGAATTATGAATAAAGTAATATTAATGGTACTATATGGAATTTTCGGTAATAATAGTATGGTGCTTATAAGGCTTATAATAATGTTAATAATATTAATACTCGTTTAGGGTCAATATTAATAATGTCAAAAATAATGAATACTTGGAATAATAATCAAAATAATTAACAAAAATTCACGATATGAATAACGATAATAATCATAATATCAGAAAGAAAATAATTTTTTAACAGTAATAACATTTAATAAAATGATAAAATTAATAATGAAATATTTAGTGATAATAATAAATTTTAACAGCGTGATAGTCACGTTAGCAATTATTTTATGGGCTGTGGCGTCGTAAATTCGAATTTTAAACTGAACGTAAAGTCTTTGGGTAACATTCCAACGTCGATTTGGCATGTAGATTGGATACGAAAATGCGAGTTATGGCCGATTTGACTTCCTAATGTGATTAGTCACGGATTTTAGTGAGCTGTGTCATACATTTATGCTAAAATAACGTTGTTGTTCACAAAAAATAAAATGTACTCTTTCTGACTCTTCTATAAACTAGTCGGTATATCTTTCCTTTTTATGTTATCACTTTATATTTAGCCTTTCCCAGGACCTCGACTCAACTCTTTCGAGGGTCGGGCGATAGGATTTAGGAAGGGGAGAATACTGGGCAGGCCTGGTTATTACCGGCACCGCGGCTTCCCCCACTAACGACCGGTTCGATCCGGGGTATCGAAAAAATAATTTCATTTTACTATCTTGTTGCATGTAAATCTATTATGTAAGTCATAGATCGGTTATTGTCGTCAAAAGTTAAATTATTTTGTCTCAAGAACAAATCCTTTGATGATGGAGGTTCAACAACACGGTCGAATTCCTCGATCATGAAAAGACGTTTCTTGCGAGCTTTTCCATAAGAATAAAAAATTTAAAAAACAAAAATCATCATGACTAAAATCATATTAAACAAAAATAAATTAAAATTACTTTTTCCAACTGACAATGAAATAATAATAAAGTATTATGAATAATAAAATTAAGAGAGTTTTTTGAGAGTGTTTTTAGAGAGTGAGTCTGTGAGTGAGTGTTTTTTGTTCAGCCAGCTTCGCCTTATATATCATGATTGTTCGTGTGTGTGTTTTGATGCAGTAAAACAAGGAATTCTCGAATATTCCAAAATTTAATAAAATTTTTATTCTTTTTGATTTAAATTTAAATTTTTACATTTTTATATCTCAGAATTTTTTTAAAATTTTTATTTATTTTATTTTTCTTTAAATTTCCGTTTTTAAGTAATTTTAAATTTTCTGCTCAAAACCACACAGGCGTTATCGTGCTGGCTAAACAAAAGTAAAAGAAAAGGGTTTTTATCAGTTTTTGCCCAACAATAAGTATGTTTAAACTTAAACATATTTATAAAATGAAAACTAAAATAATAAAAGAAGAGAAAGAATTTTTAGATCTATAATACTAATATTATACCAAATAACAAAATTTTCAAATCATTAATTGTCATTGTTTCGAGGATCACTCGTCTGCGAGGAATCGCTTGATCCCTTCTTCTGGGGAATAACCAGGGATCACAAACACTGGTCTCTTGAGATTCCGGATTGGTCTCGGTGAAGGTGGGTAACTACTTGCCAGACGTCCTGCCGCCAGGTCATCTTTGACGTTGGCCAGGTATTCCGTGGCTCGTGCTACAGCTGCCTCGACTTGGCGCTGGTGTTGTAGGAGGCCCTCCAGGAGCTCTTGGGCCTGAGCTAGGATGTCCTGGGATGGGTTTGGTTCATCAGACAGTTTCCGGAACCGCCGCATGAATTCTTCTGGCGATATATCCTCTTGCTTGTCTTCTTCGGGCACGTCAGGGCATCGCTCTCGATACACCCGATTCCATGCCTGCCTCCATTGCTCCACGACATGAGCAGGAAGTTCAACCATAGCTCCAGTTTGTCCTGAATAGAAAAATTGGTGAGATTAGCGTTTTTACTCAGTATTTCTCTTGGCATTTTAGATTGGGGCGGAGATCTGGTGGTTCGCAATTACGTAACATTTTTTGTCGTTAAAGAAAACTGGATTAACTCAATTTCAAATGCGCTAAAACTCACGGAACTCGAAGTTGAACGTGTTTTACTGGCTGGTCTGGCAATGTATTTGGAAAAGGGGAAGAATGATACTTCAACGCTACTGGGTTACGCGTTCTCATGACGTAAGGTTCCGTTCGAGAAAATCTTTATGGATGCTAAAAACGAAAATTGCAATTCGTTTAAGGCCGTATCTTATTTTGCGTACAAATGGTTTATTCGTTGTATATGTTCATAATATTCGGTTAGATATATATTTAAGTATTAAAATAAAATAAAATCAACAAGTAATGCTGTAAGAAAACCTTTCAAAATGTCATTTGGACATTTATTAATTTTTTGAATAGAACATAATTAAGTGAGTTAACTTTTACGAAACAATAACTTGATAATTAAACATTCATATATTTTAAAATAAAGTGATTTTAACAATTACCGTTTAATTATTCGAAAATAAAACAGTTACAAAGGTTACAAAATTCATACTTAGTGTCTGATCCATTGATCAATTAAAATACCTGGGTCGAATGGATAATGAAAAATGATCTAATGATCCGGCTGAGGAATTTACAAAAGGTATTGGTAACGATCGTCAGGCCAGTATCTTTATTTCCGCGAGATAAATATCCGAGAAATGCGTCTCTCCAGAGATGAATCGTTGACAATTTTCTAATGCGATCAGGACGAAATTTTCTGCTTAGTAATTTCTAATTAAATAATTTGCGACATTGTTGGCCTAAGGGGGTTGGCGAGGGTGCGTAGCCCAAAATTGATTTGTCGTGCTTAATGGTGGAATGACAGGATTTTGGGGTTTGTCTGATGCAAGAACACTAAGATACGTTAATAGGTATGGTATATTGATTCACGGCCTTCAATCCGGAGAGTTTACTCACTAATGGTATGGTGTTGATTCTGGGTCGTTTCTGTGGCTCGAATATGATTATAAATTTGTTATAGAAATTAATTAAAATTTACTTAAGGGGGTTTCTGTAACATTTGGAGATTGGAACTCTAAGTCCTCGTCTGAGTTGTTTGGCGAATGCATAACTTGATAAAGAAAAATGATATATGGTCTATCGTTGACGATAGATATAATGAAGAATCTACAATTGAAATCAGACGGGCAGGAAGTGGATGCCAATCGTAACTCGCCTACGATAGTGAATATTTATAATGTCAATTGAGTAAGATTGTTTATTTTTCAGCTTGTAATCTACGAAATTTATTTTAGGTGAATGAACTTTTACGATCGCGCGTTCGTGGATTATTTCGGTGGGTTACATATTTTCATTGTATTTGAACGTTTTCTAGCCACGTTTTTAAGGGAAGCGCCTGCATCATGCCTTTGAAATTTTCTCTGTTGGGGATTTCATTATTTTACCTGTTGGAAATTTTCTCTTATCGTCTCTCGAAAAATTCAGATCACCTCACCAGTGTTGTCGAAAATCAGCGGTAAGCCTTTCCTATGGTTCGATATTTAATGTGATATTAATATAAATTTTGGATGTCGTCTTGATTGTTCTATCGTATTAACTTTTTATGTCCTTTTTATTTTTCATTGATCATGTATTACTTTTCGTATTTTAGGGTCCATATTAGGGTTTTTTACTCGTAATTTACGCCTTGGGTAATTTTAAATTAAACGCTATCATCAATTAAGTCACTTTTATTTTAAGCTATGATGAATTAGTCGACAATTTCCTATTAACACTTTTCTCAATTTCGTAATGATGATGTCAATTTTCGTTAAGTCAATGATGTAATATTTTAGCAATAACTTCTCGTTGAGTTTATTTTAGCGGATTGGTAAGTTATTGTTAAGCAACGAGTTGGCACTTATTTTCCATTTAATTTAATTACTTTATACATTTTTGGTTCAATCAATGAGTTACTTTTACTTTTAAAATCATGATTTATTTAATCAATAAATTATTTTATTTTTAATCAATAGTTACTTTAAATTTTTATCAATGAATTACTTAATTAACATTTGTTTGGCCGCTAAATTACTCTAATCAATGCACTACTTTATTTTAATAAATTATTTAAATTTGTAATCAATGAATCAAAGCTTTACTTTGTTGTTACTCAAAGATTTACTTGATTTTTATCAAAGGATTATTTTACTTTTACTCAAATTACTTTAATGTTAGTCAATGAATTAATTTAATTTAATCAATACATTATTTTACCCAATAATTACTTTAATTTTATCAAAATGAATTACTTTAATTTTTACTTTAATTTTAATCAATAACTTAATTTAATTGAATCAATGAATTACTTATTTATTGATTTCTACTAATTTAATTCGAAATGTAAATTCAATTTAATTATACTAATAATCTTTATCTAATTTATTTCAAAATATTAATCCAAATTAGCTATATCAACGATTTCAATTTAATTTATTCCCCGTACCATTCCAGTTTAATAAGCCTTAAGCGCATATTGTGTTTATATTATATTTACTGAGTGCCCACTGGACTACTCGGTGTGATGATTTTGAGCCGTGTGTAGTATGATTTTAGGTCGATTTTACAGAAATGAGAAACGAGGAAGCAGCCAATCGACTCCTTCCTTATTCCTCATTTCTTCTATATGGGATAGTATTGACGTTCCAACCCTGCGTTCCGCACGCCGGGTTTTCACGGGCACAGATCATGGGCGATATTCCACGCACTTACACGAATCTGAATTGTATGTGGATTTTATTTACTTGCGATAGGTGTTGGCTGTGGGCTGGAAAAATTTCGACAGATTAATTAATATTATAAAATGCATGAAAAACAAGTTTAATATTATATATATTTATTAACATATTAAATAATCAACATACAAAATTACTTGTCCAATAAAATCATAAAAGCATAAAAATGCATCTCCCTCCACGCTGACATCCAAGCAGAGCTCTACTGAGGTTGCGAGGATGTGACGTGGAGAGAGAGCTCCAAATAAACTAATTCTCACCTAAGATTGAAAGTTCTAAATATAGATTTTTAAACAAAATTCTAGAATCAAAAATGATTTTGAAAATGTTTTCAAAAATGGTTTTATGGTTAAATTTAATGTGAAAATGAATCGGTATTTATACCTATTTTCTGTCCCTAACCTCGCATGTTAAATTTGATGCAGTAAAACAAAATTCGACCTTGTTATTTTCTAGTGAATTCTATTCTTTAATTTTATTATTTTTTGATTTATTTTTATAATTTTTCATTTAGAATTTTTATTGAATTATTACTAATTCAAATCTTTTGATTTAAGTTTCATTTTCATGAACTTTTATTACTTTATCAATTTTTGTCGAATTTGTTGTGTTTTCTTGTTATGTTTGTGTTGGTATCGTGCGGATCTTGGTGCGTTTTGTTATTATTTAATTTATTTTTATGTTCATTATTTTATATTTAATTCTCTTTTTCTCATATTTGATAGGGTTTAATTGATGTTTCAATAGGTTTATTTAAATTTGCATGTTATATTTGCATGTGTGTTACCGATCCATTTAAACATTTCTCAAGGCCATATGTGTTCTGGCCCAACACTGTTAACCATTTTTCTCGTGTTGGACTAAAATAGATATATTCGTAATTGTGTTGGGCTAAGATTGAGTGACCATGGATTTGATTTAAATAAATTGGAAATAATAAGTAAACACAACATATATAAGGCTCAATGTCGTAACTGGTCAAATTTGGAAAATTGGTGGGTTGGTGGTTTATGACCTTGGCACCCATACATACAACATTCAACCGCACCCAATGGCTACCTGTTGCTAAGCAACGTTGGTAATGTAACCACTGGTTATGAGTCCGCCCAAGTTGAGTCCTACTTCTAAGACTGCTAAGGCTCGGTCTCATACTGGGTCAAGCGAGCTTCCATTAAAAGGCCTGTGCTCGTCTATAAATTCTAGGTCCCTAAAATAATTCTCAGTCACAATACACTTTATTTGAAATTGATTAGCAAAAATTAAAACAATTTATATTAAGAAATCAGACTTCTCTGCACCACCACGTCGAAAGGAACCTCCATCTCTTTCAATGCCGGGTCATCTAATTCATACGAAACTACGTAATCTGGCGCGTACCAATCGTTACTCGGGATCCGGCATGTGGCGATGCCCGTATTGATTCTATCTAAGCGGCGTTTGGCCATGGCTACCTGCCAATTCGTTTGTCGTTGGTGCTCCTCAAATTTGGCCAGCGTGAACTTGGCCCTCTGCCGAGCCTTTCGGGCAGGGTTTCGCCCTGGTTCACGCCTAAACGCAACATAAGGTAATTATATTTCATCTATGCAAGAAAGAGGATGTCTGTTTGATCCTCTTACCGGGGATATCGAGTCTCCGACATCCTACATCGCTTGGCGACACCAGGCGACTGTCCTGGCGAAAAAAGTTAATGACGCATGAGTTTTTTAATACTGATAGATCCACAAATAAAAATGTATTATCCGTAACTGGAAGTTCTATATCATACTCACCAACTACCTAAAGAGGCATCAAAATCAGTTAAACTGGGCTATCAGCTACAATAGCACCAGTTCCTCTAATACGAACTCCACTACCTCAAAAAAGTGCTGACCTGAATATTATCATTGAGAGCTTGAAATCAACAGTAGTCAATAATAATACAGGTGACATCTTAAACCTGGAAACATCAAATATCATTACCGATTCGGATAGTGCTGATTACAAACACTTTAACAGCATGGAATCATATCAAAAGTCGAATATAAGGCTCTTCTCACAACCTTTCTTACTTACCAGTGAATCATCAAAAACAGTAGAAAAAGCAGCTGATGAGAATAACTTGGTTTCGGGTTCTTCTATTGACATTATCAGCAAGCCATCAGACAACACAGTTACTAAAAAGCTCTTAAACGTAAAGAAAAATATTACTATTGGTCACCCACCCATTTTTACCAGAAACGACACCGAAAAAATTCTTCAGAAATGTAAAACCTGCAGACATTAACGATCCTAGCCTCTATCGTATGGACTGCAGAGGATAATTGGGTTGCAGACCAACACTAAAAACACTTGACTGTGATGACATAGCAGTATATGACTATGAAAGTACATGGAATCACCTTTAACGAACAGAACTTCGTTGATTGTCTCCTATGTCATCCTAGGAAAGGTAAAGACATCCATGCTTTAACTCTTATCAAGTTCTTGGGTATCTTTAACCTTATTGATGCTCATAACCATACTGTCAATATTGATTTATCCGACAACATGAAGACTTATCTAAAGTTTACCAAAGAAAACCTCTTCTACTGTACTTATCCCAGTAAGAACAAGAAAAGAGTATTCAACCTTGACTCATCGATGGATGATATCATTGAGCACATGAATACTCATAGCGGTCACAACTTCGATCCATTCTTAAATATTATGTGCTATTGTAGTATCTGGCGGTCATATTCCGAACTGGTACCTCACATCAAAACCTCTCACTTTAATGAATTTGTGAATTCAGTACATGTCACATCTAAGGATACAAACACCATCCTTAACAATACTTCTCCTTTAAATTTCTCTGGTATCTTGTCGTGCTGCGAAACACAAAACATGATGGATGAGGTTTCAGACATCAACGTAAGATCTTTACCTGATAACCTCGATTTCACATGAAACATCTTCAACGAATTATATAGATGGTCGCAGCACTTACTCAAAGCATTTATCTTTTTGCTATTAAAAATTCTTCTATATACATCGACCCTATTACTTGCAATGCTTTGATTCAGTGCAATTATAGAACATTTTTTGAAACTTTCCCTTTTAAAAATTTTGCAAATTGGAATGAAATTATGATGCCAAAATATAATAGAGCAACTTCTTGGTCCTTCTTCTTTTTAGATAAAAAAAAAGGCGTGTTGCGTTGATTGTCCATCCGACTGCTGAGAATAGTGACTCACTACACCTTAGTTAGCAACCAATATCTTAAAAACTATCTTCAACATTCAAAACATCTTCGATGACTAAAAATTTCCTCTTTCTGAAATGGAATATCCTAAATGTCCCTTAGCAAATATGTCTCTGTTATATGTATGTCACTTCATCAAATGCCTTATAACTTGCATGCCTATCACAGTTCCGGATGTTTCTCACATGAAAGACGTGATGAAACCAATCATTGAAAAGTACAATTGTTCTAAATTCTCGGAAAATGATGCTCGAAAATACCGCATCTTTATTGAAGATCTGATATATCAATTAGATCAAGATGCAATTGAGTGTGAAGAAACACTGTGTGAGGCTGAAAGAATTAATGGTAGGCTTAATCCAAAAAGATATTTTAAGAAAGCCAATAAACCAAAAACGGACATCATACACCTTCGTCTTAAGAAATCTGCAGAATTACTACGCGTGAAGAGACAGAAATTCCAAATTAGTCAGAAAGATGAAATTATGAAGATTTGGGAAAGTGACGATATTGAGCACAAGCCTCCTATATCAAAATTCTTAAAAACCTTTGCAAATTCAGACTGTCCTTCTTCGGTAACAACTTCTATATGCTTACCACACAGTGCTGATGCTGACTCAAACTACCAAACTGATTATGAAAATATGATGTAAACTATGAAAAACTTAGACAATACAGCACCTGGAATGGACTTAATTACAATTGCGGATTGGAAGACTATCTCACCGAAACGTGGTCTCATTATATCAATATGCAATAACATTCTACGAAATGTTAATTGTCCAAAAAGATGGAAACTTCAGAACTGTACTAATATTGAAACCAGGGAAAGTGAGTGAAAGTTTCAAGAATAACTCTTGGCGACCATTGACAATTATGGACACTGCTTACCGGATATTCACAACCTTGTTGAATAATCGTCTACTCCAATGGATAAAGAATGGTAACCTAATAAATCCAAACCAAAAGACGATTGGAATATTAGATGGATGTGTTAGCACAATGCCACAATTCACTTGTCAATTGATCGAGCAAAGAGATGTAAAACTGAATTGCATACTGTATAGCTTGATATTGCTGACGCCTTATCTTCTCTACCTCATGAACTTATATGGTACACACTCTCTAGCATGGGTTTGAAGCATGAGACCATCTCTATTATTAAGGAACTTTATAGGCATGTAATGACATTCTGTGATTGTCAGGGTACTTATCTGAACCTGTTCCTATAACAAAAAGTGTTAAACAGGGCTGTCCCCTTTCAATGACTCTTTTTTGTATTTCGATTGACTACATCCTTAAAACTATTTTATCTGATTTTCCTTTTTTACTTCACGATCTAAACACCAGTATTCTTGCATATGCTGATGATTTAGTTCTTATATCAGACTCTTTTCGGAATATCGAACGTACATTGGAACAATGGTGTCTCATGCACGCGCAGGGACACATTGGCGATAGTATAACAGCTAAATACCTTATAACAAACGACATTCTTAATGATGCACAGTAAAACTTCTTGATATGTGCTAGAAACAACCTCCTACAACTTAACTTTACACCTTTTAGATTAAAGAACAAAATGAATTCAAAGTGTAGACTGTGCCATCAAGATGAGGAGACACAGGCTCATGTATTCAATCATTGTCCTGCGAAGCCAAATGCGAAAAGAATTAAGTATGAAAATGTGCTAGTCAGTGTAGTAAGCTTTTTAGAAAAAAGGGGATTTGAGGTAGATGTGAAACAATCACCAAAATATATATTAAATCCGACCAAACTGAAACTCGATATAGTAATTAAGTCAAGAAGGAACAAAGAAATCCATATTCTTGATTTAAAAGTACCATACGATTCGGAGGATAATTTTGGAAAAGCTTGCGACCTGAACTACACAAAATACAAAGATCTAGCCATGGAGATAGAACACGCTTTCAAAAAGAAAACGACAATATCTGCATTGATCATTGCACGCCTTAAAACGTGGGAAAAGAAGAATATTCTTAAAAATTGGAACAAGTAAATCTGAAATCCAATCTCTGGCAAGAATAGCATGTCCAAATGCGATAATTGCATGCTATCACATTTATCGTGAACATGTCTCCTGCTTAAAAAGTACTATGGCCTTGTCCTTTAGCCTGGCGTAATGTTGATCCAGCAATATTGGTATTCTTTCAAAGTTCCAGCGTTGTGGAGAAGAATTAAGAATCGATAGTTATAGATGCTGAGCTACGCTAGCATAATATGGCCGAAAAGCAGTGTTTTTGTATTAAAATAAACTTTAATTTATTTGTTTTTGGATAGTGATTCTCAAATCGTCGTTACATGATCCGTCCGCGAGTGTTGTGCTCCTGGCTGAATAGTATCATAGATAAAATCTGTCGTTAATGATAGTAGGAGGATTGGGAGAGTATTAGAGTGATTCCTTTCGATTTGTTCCCCTCTTGGGTATTATAATTTACTCGTACTCGTCTCGTCTATGAAGTTCAGGAGGTTAGCGATATATCCATCATCATTTCTTTAATAATATAACACAACTAAACGATTCAATTCAAAACACCTGAGTGTTACATCTGAATCCATCAAAAATTTGATTGATTGTTATATTTAAAGTGTTTTTGAAGTTTATTAACTTCATATTTTTTAAAAATTCTAATTTCTGTTTATAGCTTAAATTGAATAAAAGCATTTTCTATCACTTTCGAGCTTAAGATCCATTCACGTTCACCATGAATACTCCTTAGTAAGATTCTTACTCTCTGTTCGGCTTAATACCTCGATGCGTTGCGGAAATTTCTAATTCTTCGTCACGTCATTAACGTCATAATGGTGTGTCAAATCAACATTTAGTCAGAAAAACTAATCAATAACTTTAACTCGCACATAATCCTTTTACTCAGAATGGTGGGAACGAATAGATATACAATAATAGATATTTAAGCCTGTGCTTGCATATTACGCAGCCACTTCAATAAACTCCATAAGTAATTACCACGTGTTTCTACTATTATACAGATGATGAAAGAATGGATGAAGCGTATGCACAAATCAATGATGGTAGTGCTGACTAACAAAAGGAAATAAATCTCGTTCAATCAATTTTTATTTTTAATTTCAGGTAGGTGACTTCACAGGGGAATCATAAATTTGATCTATGTTCCTGATAACATTGGATTTTTCCTCATGATGTGTCGTCGTTGATTGGGGTTCTGTGATGGTGTATTAAGATTCCAGAATTGTTGTATTTTTACCGGCATTTGAGCAGATTTCCTTCGTCAATGGAAAAATTAAAACCTGTCATGAATAAATCTATATAATTACCTCAGTGATCACACTCCTCCGATATTATCCTCCGCTTGGGTGCTTGTCCCTCGTCGGAGTTGGTCCGTCCCATGCGCCCATTATTCGTTTTTGGGGTCATAAGAATTCAACGAGCTGCCGATAGAAGGCCTGTGCTCGATTTCGATTTTTAGGTCCCATTGTTCTTCTATCTCCTTCAAATGTTGGTCTATACTGTTATATCAATTATCATTGCGTCTATTTCCATAGTTCTTCTTATCGTTGTCCGTGTTGATGATTTTCTATGGCCTGTAAACCCTTCGTGGTGTTAAATATCCTCAAAATATCTCTCTTACCCTTATCCCTATTATAACTACTGTGTTCCCTATTATTGATACTAGCATTATCATTGTTACTATTATATGTATTACCTTTATTAATTGTTACTACTATCACATTTATTATTATGCTTATTACTATAATTACCATTACATTTATTATTATTATTATTATTATTATTATTATTATTATTATTATTATTATTATTATTATTATTATTATTATTATTATCATTATTATTACTATTATTATTATAAGTACCATTATCCTTATCATTATCATTATTATTATCAAATTTTTGTGTAGGGATTCATCCTTATTCCTCGGTAAAAAAAATATACTTTGCTTATATAAAAAATTAGCCGTAATCCATCCTTATTTTACAGTTTTCGACAAAGTATTTTCCTTGAGTCGAAAAGTTTTAGCAGTGTACCGCCTTATTTTGCAGTTTTATAAGGATATTATACTAACAATTGAACAACATTCCACTTTTGCTTTACTATTTTCTATAAGTATTTTAATTAATTCTGAAAATTTGAGCAGCAATCCGCCCTTATTTTGTGGTTTCAAGAGAATATTATACTAACAATCGAGCAACATTTCACTTTTACTTTACTGTTTTCTATAAGTATTTTAATTAATTCGTAAAATTTGAGCAGCAATCCGCCCTTATTTTAGTTTTACAATAAATGTTTTAACTATTTCCGAAAATTTGCGCAGCGTTCTGCCCATATTTTTCGTCTCAATTCAACATAATTTATTTAATTCTTAAATATTATTTAAAACATTATTTTTCCTGATTTTAGTCGTTCGGATTAATCTTTTTCCAATGGCTATTCATTTTAACTGTTGCAACGATTTCGAAATTTTCACCGCTATCCTTTCCCTCTCTTGGTCCTTAAGATCTATGTATGTTTATGTTATATTTGATGAGTGCTCACTGGACTACTCAGTGTTAGTGATTTTTAGCCGATTATTATTCGTGATTTTATGTCTATTTTTCAGGAAACGGATGGCGAAAGAGCAGCCAAAGAACTACTTCCCCACCTCCCAATTTCCCTTATAAACGGATAATATTGACGTTTAGGCCCTGAGTTATTCACGCCGGAACCTTCACGGGCACAGGCTATTGGCGGATGAACCGCTCTTACACAGCCTGAATTGTTGTGTAATTTTACTTCCTTGCTTTATGTTTTGGCTGTGTGCCGAAAAAGAAATAATAAATAAACTTTACCATATCAGCTGAGTAAAAGTTTCGAGCATAGTACGGTTTATTCGACATGAAATATTTCATAGTAATCGGACGTCTATTGGCATCATCATTGTTCATTGCTTCATCCCAATACATTTAATCAAATTTGGTCAAGAAATTCATGCAGTATTCATTCATATTTCTTCACCATTGTCCATAAGTTCATCCACATTCGTGCATATATTTTCATAATTGGTCAAAAATTCCTCAAGCAATCGTTTATATAGCTTCACACCAATGTATAGCAACTGAAAGTTGTCGTGTTCAGGCAAAAAACTTACTAGTGTTAATTGCCTGAAAGCACGGCTCTCAGTTGCAACGCACACCAGCTCAGTTTAGATTGAATTTTTTTCTCTGGAAATCAAGACTGAAAATTTGTCAAAACACATCAGTATATATACCTATAATTTGGCCTTAACCTTGCGTGTTATTTTTATTGCGATTAAACAAAATTTGACCTTGAAATTATTGGTGTTATCTAAATTTAATTTTTATTAATTTCTTGATTTAAATTGATAATTTATTTTTAACATTTTTAATTAAATTTATTCAGCCAAAAATATTTTATTTTTATTCATTTAATTCATTAATTTTTAATTTTATATAAATGGTCATTTTACGGTCAAATTTTCTTGTTATTATGTTATTTTTTATGTAGATTTCGTGCGGTTCTTGATGCAATTTGTATTTATTTTATTTTATTTTTGTTTTTTGATTTTATATTTATTTATATTCTCTCAGATTTTAAAGTGTTTAGTTGGTGTTGTATATTGTATTTTACGTTATCTTGGTGCTGGGTTTTCGTGCTGTATTACTGATGCATTTAAACAATTTTCAAGGCTGTTTGTGTTCTGGCCCAACAATATTAATGACCTAGAAATTTGTGAATTTCGTATTTAACTAACACGCGATAATTTAAAAATTTCTCTAAATTATTTAATTTGCTGTTAAATCAGCTGTTTTTAAATTTAAAAAAATTTACCCTTTAATTTAAGAATAAACAAAATTAACTTGAGGTTTATTTCGCGTCTTTCGCTGGAACTTAACATTTTACCTTTTAAAAACCTCACACGAGTGCTCTAAATTACTTTAACGAAATCTGAAATTCCTCCTATTTTAACTCCCTTGGTTAAATAAACCCTTTAAATAATATTATTTATAGTAATAGACTCCCTCTATCATCATAATATGCTCGGAAATGATTATTAAAGTTATTTAAACATTTATTTGCAAAGAAAGGACCAAATTTTACAAAAAATAAAAATAAATACAAAAATTTAATTTTTAGTAATATTTACAAGACGATAGCACAAAAGAATAGAAACGATATGTCAATCTACTATTCATCCAACAGTTCACACAAATCAACGAAGAAATCTCGATTTTCCTCATCAATATCTACGGGGAATTTTCTCTTTCTGTGAGAATTACATTTGGCGGCTTCGACGGAAGGAACTGGGTGATGCAACTCATCACCAAAGTCGTCGGTCCAATATCCAACAGAAGCCGATGAATTTCGAGTTTTCTCGACCACTGGTTATATTACTACCGCTGATGATATATCCATGCTGATCTTCATGTCGTCCTCCTTGTCGGCACAAATTCTGGTTACTGATTCATCTGATTCCACTAATACGGGGTTTTATTTGTCATATTTCACAAATTTTGAGGATTGCTCTGCTACCCGAATTGTGGCTTCTTCGAGTACTTTGGCAGCATTTACCAGAAGAACGGCTCCCTCAGCTCGATGACGATTACGGCGTCGCCGATTTTTGGTGGGATTGTGATTTTTACTCGTTCTTAGTGTTTCATCCGGACCGATTGAGTTCCTCTCTGGGATGTGGGTTGGAGGAACCAGATTCAATTTCACGGCCAGATCGCGGCTGTCTATGCGTTTTGTTAATTCGGTCTCCGCGGACGAGGTAATCAACACTGCGCTCTGATCATTTTTAATGATTCTCTAAGCCCGGTTCTCGGAAATGAGATCATCGTGACATCTTGTCAAGCGATGTGTCTGATAGTGGAGGGCCTTCACGACTTCTGGAGCAAACCATGTACTTATTATATTTTTGCTGGCATGTCACATGGGAGATGCCTTCGTTCGGGGTATTGGATTTGACTGGTTGGGGCAACTTCGGAATCTTGTAATTTCTCGTCATTTCGATTTATAGGATTTTAGATGAAAAGTTGAAATTTTCTGCTAATCGTAATTATATATAGTTTTCTGAAGGTAAGAAAAATAAATAAAAAAAGGATAATTTTTAATAGAAAGGTTATTAAATTAAATTATAAATTTTTTATAAATTAAATTCTTAAATTAATTAATTTTTAAGTGGACCTAATTTATTGTCCGGAGAGTAACATACAGGAACGCATGCATACACATACGCACACAATCTAATGAAGTTAATTTTTTATCGACCGGATTAGTTTGAAGTGCCTGTGGGGCATCTTATAGGTGATCAGGGTGAATAAAAAAAATTGGTCGGGTTAGAAGTCGGTCAACGTTGTACATATCTGTTATGGAATTGGTCAAATTTCAATTTGGCATTCTGCGAGGGCGTTAATATATTTTTATGCTGAAATTATCAGCATAGTGAAATTATCCGCGGTGAATTCCAACCGATTCCTACTCTATGATCAATGCAAAGCTGACCAGTCACAGCAGACTCCGAGGGATGGAAAATGATAAATAGACACGTCAACGTCCCGCAAACTTAACTGCGGGAATTGAATTAACTACCGATTAACCACTTATCCACAAACTATAATAAATATAAATAAAACGGATTTTAAGGGGACCTCTCACGAATACTAAAAGGCATCACGGCCATCCATAATAAAACAAAACTCAAAAGTAATTAATATATTAAACAAATAAAATCAAACAAAGACTACTTAAGATAATAATTCAAATTCAAAATTTTTCTAGTTCAAGTATACTAAAATTGAAGCTTTAAAGATTTCTTAAGATATTTTTAAAGTTTTTCATTATGAAAATGGCTGCTGTATATATAATGTTTTCGTGCCTGGGTGCGACCAATCAGCGAATTTTAAACCTTTTCGGGTTTTTTAATGTTTTTATTTATTTTAATATTTTTTTCTTTTTCTGTTTATTTTTCTTAATTTTTCATATTAATTTCTTTAAATTTTTTATTTTCGCTGAATGTTACTTTTATTCTGGTCGCTACTTCCGCCCGTGTATTTTCTAAACCTTATTTTGCAAGGTTATAGGTGGTTTTATGTTCTGCTTTATGTTTCTGTATGCACTTGTATGTGAAATTTATTAATTATTTGTTTTTAATTAATTATGTTATTTTTAAATTTGTTTTAATTGATGTTTTTATTTTATTTTGTTTTCTGCTTGCGGTGTGTGCTCATGTTACAGCAGCCATATTGATAATTTCCAAACGACATTAAATATTTTGTTTTAATTTACGTAATTTCTCTTTTTTGTTTAAATTATGGCTTATAGCCCAACAGTCAACTCTAATTGGAACTAGTTGCTAGGTAATCTTGAAACTTTGACAGAGTATTAGGTAATTTGTCAATATTAAGTTTCACTTGGGTCCAACGAGCTGCTGATAGAAGTTTAAAAAGATTTAATTTCGACTTCGAAAATATACTACTTGCTATTTGTAAGCCAGAATTTGATAAGAGACTGTTTGTGAGATATAAATTTGCCTCAGTGTTTAAACATGCAATTTTTATTTTTAAGAGCAATTATAGATTAAAAAGTGCAAATACTTATTTTTGAATGTAATATAAGGTATAATTGTTAAAAACATCACTAATTTGGAAAAAAACAATATTTTGTCCAAAAACCTTACATAAAAAGGATTTATTCTTTGAATGTCCGAATAGACTTTGAAAAATTTTCTTCGTAGTTATTTATGTCATCAAAAAATAAAGATATTTTGACAAGACGTTAAACTTTCTAAAGTAGTTTTGGAAGGAGATCTCGAATCTTAGTTTAAATGTCTAATATTATCGCGCGAAATAAGTATCCAATCGCAATTTAAAGTTTTTACTCCTTTACTATTTTTCCACTGGTAAATAAATTCACACATAATAATGGTTTTTATAATATAATTTCCAACATTAATTGAATATCATCAACCTTTGTCCATAAAAACCTTATCTGCACTCTTTTCCATAACCCCCAAAGAATAAATACTTATGTAGTGTATTGTAATGCGGTAAGTGATTGTTGATGCTTAGGCGTGACCCTTGTAACTGTCATGATACTACCAAAAATATCTATCCTTCAGCCTTCCGAACTTTTCAAAGAATTGTGTACATTATTTATGGTAGACTAACACTAAAAAAAGAATTGGTCTCTCTATTTACAACCAATCTAAGTTTTGATAGATGATTTACTAGATTATAGATAAAATATTCTCTAAATTGAATACTTACAAAATAATGCAAAAATGGAAATAAATATATTACATTTTATTTTAACATTAATCCCTACATTTAAATAATATACACTCTTCATCAATGACAAGCGTAAATCATGTATAATATTATCATCTGACAAATAATAAATCAAGAAAACAAGCAATATGTACAGGCAAACTATCAATACAAATATATATGCACATTATGTCCAAAAAACAAGAAATAGTAAGAATAATAATAATAATAACTCATATCATTAATTGAAATATCTCTGACTCCATTATGCATGAAAATGATACAATGAAAAAGACAATGGTATAAATCTAAACTACAAAGCTTATAATGATTTCATTATTCGAATAAACACGCAGCCTGGCCTGTATAACAAGCAGCTATAGGACCACCAGCTGCAAATAATTTGGTTCTTGTGGGATCATATTCATGAGTATAAATAGCAGTTTGTGGAGAATTAAGGGCACGACCGATATCACTTTGTTCAACAACACCTTCCATTCTCAATTGAAGCAGATTGTTATAAGTGAAATTAGGCTCCGAGTAAGAATTACTAAAAGGAGAAACACACGAATAGTATGAAGAATCGGATGGAGAGTTTTGTTGAGAGTTACAGAAAGATTTTGCTTCTAAATGGCGGTTCGCGCGTAAGTCAAAGAAATTGATATGTCCTTCGGCTGTACCATAACTAATCACATAATCTTTAAATGCCAAAGATCGTATGCCAGCGTTTTGATTTAAAGCAAGCACGTTTTTGCCATCGCCTTGTTTGCGAGTATCATAAATTGCAAATTTTGCCTGACCACCAACCGCAAAACTGTGAGGATGGAGAGGCCATTTACGAATTGCGACCATATCTTGAATAATTGTCTTAAATGAAAAAACTTGTTCGCAATCTTCGATTGACTGAGAAGGATCAAAAGAATAAAGCTTATTGGACATTGTAGCAATGAGTAATTTATTTGTAGCCTGGATATATTCCATAGCTCTGAAACGATTTTGTATTCCATCAAAGCAAAGTTTACTTTGTGGCATATGAAGTGCACCAATAGTACTTTCACTTGTTACCCAAGGACTATTTATTCTAGGAGATCGTGTATAATACTCAGAATCAAATTTCACCTCATCTGGATTAATACACCATATTCCCATTTTTGAATCTCGTGAACAAGTTGCAACATGGGAGTCATCGAGCCAACAAATATCAAAAATGGCATCGGAATGAAATTTCTAAAAAAATATTTCTTGAAGACGAAGCAATTTAAAATGTTACTCAATTGCTTTTTAAATTTTATTAAAACAATGAAACTTATTAATTAACGAAGTCAACTAATTTCCTAAAGTATTCTAGTCTTTAAAAACCTTCACATTTAAGTGAATTTCAGATCTTCATATCTGAGTACAACTGAATGGCGTCACGCTTAAGTATTTTAAAGAAGGCAATTGAAATTTATAAATATATTGAATGTCAAAATTTTATTGATTATTATCGGTGCAGGAATAAAAAGCAAGTTAAATAAATCCAGATTTTTTGAAATATATGTAGATGTATTATTTATATGAGCATTAATAAATATTAGTATAGATAACAAATATCCGCAAAAAGGATCTGATAACTGATATTGAAAAGGAACTAAAATGGATCGCTTTCTGCATCTGTAGTTGTCGTCCCTCGTTATATTCCGCTTATATATAAAGATTATATATAACAGTTGCTTTAATCCTTAAGATGCGGATAAATTCGAATCACCGTGCACAGCTCTCAAGTTTGAGATCCGAATTTATCCCACGCTACCTTTATACTTTTTGAATTTAATTCTGAAGGTGCATTAAGATGCAGAAGAAAATTTATAAAAGATATTGTATTTTCTACAAATTTGGCTATGAATACCATTAAAAAAATCTGATTCATACTCAAATTTTGTTGAAAATATAATGTCTTTTATAAGTAAAAATAAATCAGATGTGAAAAACAAAAAAGTCCCTATAATAACAGAAGAAAATGATTATAAACATAAAAAATTACAATTATATGTTTAATTTTTTTGACGGATAATTGACACATTTCCGGACTCTTTATGAAATTTAATTCTACACTTACAGGGTTAAGTGTGATTGCAACTGGCATAGTTCTATGTCAGATATAGCAAAATCTTTATATTTTGTTATTTACCTTAATTGGTTAAACGAACATGTAAAATTGCTCGCAATATATACACGGTTTGAAAGCTGTTCTTCAGCTAAAACGATTATAGTGTTCTCGCGCAATGAAAGCATATGTTTGTTACTCAGGATTGTCAGTAGATTGCTAACCAATTATTGCACAAATTATACAATTGCTTGCAATAAGTATGATGGTACGAGAACTGAAAGGTATCTCAAAATGATAACAGACGTTATCAAACAACTAGTACATGGTATACATGAACCGGTTGTATGAAACGAGGTCTACAAAATTAACTGGACCACCATACTTGCCAAATCGAGATTTTTTGCTGTTGGAAGAAAAAAAAGGAAAAAGTTTATAAAACAATCCTTTTCAACAGCTTTTGCAATAACCAACGAAAGAGGGATTTCTAATTTAAATCGTCACACCTTAAGAATCCAAACGTAAAGCCTGTCTTCAAGTTCAAGAAATTCGGATATAATAATTCTAGGGGTATACCGAACAATTTTTTAAAATCCACAGGAACTTATGCCGTTTTTGAAAAAAAACTTTTCTGTTTAATGTCCTCTTCAAAGTAATATACAGCATACAAACATAATAAAAATGCAGTTTCATTAAGAAAATGAAAGTTAATTTTGAGAAATGAGTCTTTCTGCATTTACTGGAAGTAGACGCGTCCTGAAATATATGTAGCAAGTTCTGTTGCCACTTGGGATGAAACAGGAAACAAAGGAGATGACTGAGACAATAAATCATCCACGGACTATTGTTAGAGAGAAATCAATTTTGCATCGGCTTGACGTTATTCTCCGTTGATACTGATTTGGATTGTTGATTATATGCAATCGAGGTGGTTTGGAATTGATTTAGGCAGACATTATGTTAAAGAGTTGTGATCAAGCAGAGTAGAAAATTTATATATTGCGTTAATCTCCAGATTGTCAAACATTTTAACAAAAGATTTCTGTAACTCGGCCTTCTTTATTTGAACGTCAAAATCATTGTGTTTTTCTCAAAATGTTAGTGAGATCTTTTATAGATGAAATGACAACAGGATATAGGCACTGCTACTGCTGTTATCACATGTTAACTCATCGAATGGGGTAAGGAGAGTGACAACATTTTCTGCAACGGTCCACTGAATTTGGTTTAAGTTCAAGATAGTGCCATTCTCAGCACAATAAAGAGTAAACATTTAACATTGTTCCATCAATCACTTTAGCATATAAAAGTAAGGAGTATCTTAAACAAGTTCATACTACAACATGTTGAAATCGATTTATTGAGCAGGAAAATTTCATGAAGTACTCTACAAGCTTCCAAGAAATTGCAAGGTTCAACACGTACCGTTGTGAGAGAAGCCTTGTTATTTAGAAATAGGAGACAGTGAGAAATAGGGATTCTCAAATTTCCCAGCATCTTTAGAAATGTCGATTTAATGTGATTTGCTGTATGCTTCCATTTAAGACACCTTACAGTGAAGCAGGCGTAGTTGGGGAGCATATATAAGGTTAAGCCAATATGCTGTGCGACTCAAAAATGAATTGGTATTGAGCTCAGAAGTTCAAAATCCAGGGTGAAGGATAAATTTTCTTCCTCATTTAGGAGTTCCTTGATGATATTTTTGTGCGATCATAAATTTGGCAATCAATTTTCAGAAAAGAAATTTCAAGAAAGAATATAGTAGCGGGGTTTCAATAAATTCCCATGTTTGAGTTCGAGCAATATGCTGGCAAGGATTTAATGAGAACATGGTCGTTTTGCTTAGATTGATGCGGTAGGAAGTTGTGTTGGTTGATAATGGAAGTTTTGTTTTTGCATCAATGTAAATTCAGAGGAATATATACTTCGGAAATTGGTGGAGAGTTTGGGCGTGCCGAAGTCCTTTGTCTTTACAGGTTGACCACGAATGATGCTCTTTTTGCCTAAGTTACAGATAGCAATGTGGTTATCAGTAGGGTTTATCGTGAAATATTGCCACACTACACTGAACTTCGATCGCGTAGACGCTAAACATTTTAAACTGCTACATTGATATGGTTTGATTTATATAAATGTAAATCAATAAAAAAATCAATAACATGTCTACTGGCACACTCGGGGAACAATAAGCATTTGCAGTAATACCCATTTAGAATAAAAACACATGAAAGCCAAATAAACGAAATATTTTTCGAGGAAATTATTATCTCATCATCAATTTGCATTCATAATCTTTGTCAAATGCTATATATGGAAACAAACATGATGCAATATTTTTGAAGTAATAAAATTATCTCAAAAAGAACATGATAAATCTTAAAGTTTCCTTACAAGAAAAATTTTCAAACTAGATTTAGAAATAAAAGGGACCTAAAATAGGTTTTAAAAAATCTTACTGAAGCAACATTCATTTATAATAAGAGCAATTATTCTTTTCTGATAATATTTTAATTGAAATCGCTCCCATAAAAACACGGTTTAAAAAAAACTCCAATTTAAACTTTTAGCAGGGACTCTGTCATCAAATTTATTACAAGTCTAAGTGTTTCCTATTAAGATATTTCAGTAACATTAAGGAAATTGACTTTAATGTTTGATTAGTAAGTTATATCGTATATTTTTGCAAATGGAAATAAATCTTAAATTATTAAAATTTTAATTATATACACTAAAACATTCATTAACTATTCCACAACAGATCAGAAATCGTTTGTCTTTAAAACTTTTGAACACTCCTTTTTCGCGGTAAAAATGGTAAATGCCAATTTGAAAGTTAAACAGAAGTAAAATGTTTCTGAAACTAAAGATTGATAATATATTGAGAGCCACTTTTCGACCAAACATAAAGCTGTAAGTGAGATGCCAAATGATGAAAAATTGGAAAACATCTAGAATCACGTATTGAATTTTGGAAATCAAAAAAGGGTTTTACAGAAGTTCATAACGCAACATAACCACTCAACAAATTCTAACTTTGCTGCCGCTAGAAAAATGACGCAACGGAAAACCATTTTCAGATGGTGAATATTTAAAGACGGGATTTATTCTATGTTCCGAACATCTTTTTAATTATTTCATAAATAAATGAGAAATCTTGATCAGTATTAAAGAAATTCCGTTGTCAGCAAGAACTTTCCAGTGACGTATACAAGATATGGCTGAAGACATTGGCATTCAGATCAAAAAAAATTATTATCGAGTCAGATTATTAGTATTTCCATGGACAAGAGTAGTGACATAAATAATATGGCAAAACTTGCAATTATTGCTCGGTTTGCATCAATAAATTGCACTAAATTCCAGGAGAGATTGTGCGTTCTTGCTTCAATGGATGGTACAACAAAAAACTCTGATATTCTCAGTAAACATTTCTGAGTTTCGAAATGTTTATTTTTTTCTCGATATATTAACCATCATTATTATAATTACTATAACTCTAATAGTGCTACCCTATGAAAATCAAGGTACGCTTTTCATTGTAACGTCTTTCAAACTCTTCCAAAAAGGGCCTTCAAATATCTATCATCCAGACAGCTATTTACTTTCTTTCCTCTTCTGCGAGTAGGCAGCAAGCTCTTGAATTTTATCATATTTTTCCATCATCTTAGAAGGAATGTTATTGATTAACTCTATAACTTTCACCCAAAAATTTAAAAGCTTATTTATGTCATTTGTATAAAAATCTTTAGTTTTACTAAAGAAAATACCAACAATTCGCTTCCTTTTTAAAATAACTTTCAATATTGAAAATTTTATATTTCCTTTGATTATTTAAACTAAGAAAATGATTTATGCTGTGTCAATATTATCTTTATCCAATCTGTATAACAAATTTTTCACAATCAGCCCATTCGTTAAATGATGAGATGTGCTTGAATAATTTATTTCAGTATTATAGTCTTCTGCACAAATTTTTTGTGATTTTGATTAACACTATAATGGCGGGACACACAACATGTGTTAGCTAGCGGCCAATATAGTATTAAGATGACAAGTTTTTGATATAATTAACTATCGTCAAAGCTCCAAATTTTAAATTCACTTTTTCTAATTTAACCAATGATTCTTACATTGCATTTTAACTACATGAAGAATTGTAAATTTACTATGATAACCTATAATCCTTAAATCGTATAACTAACCTCTAATTGTATATTGTAGACCGTAGATTCGACTTATTTTTTTCTCTTCAGTTCTAGTTGAAGCATACTTGCACAATATTAAAAGCAGATTGTTTAATTTAACTATGACCGGTTAACATCTTAACTCTTTGAAGCACGATTATATAAAATATATCCCACCTTTTAAGCGTCAGAAAATCACAGCCTACACTATGTGGCTGTAATTATTTAATCTATTAAGTATGCAAGAAATAAAACATTATTTTGTGCGTTATTTTTTAAGCCAAAAATAGTATAAAAGGATTTTGTTACTTATTTACTAAAAAATTCTGTGACACTAAGCTATTGACTGGCGTAAAATTACGTACCTCTAAGAGTTAAAGGAGACATGGACTATTTACAATAAATTTTAATGCAAAGATTCCCACATTAATAATGATTTTGAATTTAACATGCACTTAAAATAAAAACTATTAGAATACTGTAAAGAATAATTTTAAATTGACTCATGAGCACATCATGTGAAATTCTATTCAAATATAACATTAAAATTTAATCGAACTCATAATATTCAATTTTAAAAACATTTTCCGTGAACTAAATTACTCACATAACAGAATGAATTTCGAGGTTGAAAATTGAATGTTAAAGATTTACAGAAAATAATTTTCATAATAAGGAAAATTTTACAAATAAAATTAATGTGAAATTGTGATTTTGTTAATTTCTCATTTTTCGAATTAACTTGGACGAGAAAATACAATATTGCAAAAATTTGTATTATTTATAAAAAAAATATTTTAACCCATCAAATGAAATTAAAGTTGAAAGAAAAATATTTTGCTATAATTATTAAATAAAATCTGCATTAATTCCAATATACTCGAGTCCGAGTTAATATGATTTAATTGGATTAAATTAAACTTATATACATGAATATTATTTTGAATAAAATTGTGAATTAATAAAAATGTCTTGCAATTAAATTCAGAATCAAATACTCTTAAAGTTCGGGAAATTAGAAAAAATTTATATTTTCAGATATATTAATCAAGTGTCAATTTGATTTCAACTATATAGATCATTATATTTATTTTACCGAAAAGTTCACAATTGTATTTTCTCAAGTATTATAATATTTTAAAAAGGCAACGCCAGGAACTTATGCTAAATAAGAAATATTGATTTTTTGTTGAAAACTAAATGAAATCTCGGCTGAAAACAGATCACAGTAAAATAAATAATGAAATTATTTTACTGATATTTATTCCCCCATTATATTAGATGTCCCAGAAGAATATCATGTTCCAAAACATTTTTATACCCCTTTGATTCTATAACTGTCTCATTTTTAGCTTACTATCTCTTCTGGGTTTTATCATACTTTTCCTGAAAATTGGTCACATAAATTATGATAAAATAATTATTCTTTTTGCACAGTGTAACTTAATAAATATATGTTTAAATATGTTTATTTAAAATTTCATTAATTAACCTACATCTAGATTAACTTAAAACCTTACTGAACATTAATTAATAAATTAGTTAACCTTAATGTACAATTAAATGAAATGTCTATTTACAGTCATAACATACAAAATTTAGTTTATGTTACCATGACTACTGGACATAATTTCAAATCAAAATATTGGGCATAGTGTAACGATTCTCAGATAAATTTGGAATAAAAATGTCATATTGTTTATTAACCTCTTTACCATAAAAAATTTTTTTTTGTTATGCAAACCGTGTATTTTTTTCTTTCATAATTTGATGTTATGTTGTCCTGGGAAAATAAAATGTTTTTTAAGTGAAAATGATTTGTCTTTTAAAAATTGTGAGGAAAATAAGAAAAACCTGAATTTCGATGACAAGTTAACTTGTGACACACCAATAAAGGGGTTAAATACAAAAGTTTATGTAAAATTTAAAATTGTCCATTAATTGACCAGTTATGTAAATAGATATTGACCAAAGACAAAATTGCTTTAATGTTGATATTTAATCATTTATACTGGTGATTTGATTGAAAACTATTGACCAAATAAATAACGTGCTTGCAAAGATAGTCACGAATTAATTAATAATCCAATGACATATAGTTATTTACCAGGCCAAAGAAAATCGTAAAATAATCATAGTGCTTTACGACAATCGACATCCGTAGTGGCCTATGCTAAATGCATCATTTTTTAATATGCAATTGAATGACTTCGGAACTGCAATAAGGCACACAAAATTGCAGTAAACATTTGGATTTTTAATACATTATACAAAGGAGTTTGAAATAAATGCAGAAAACAAAACCGGATATATGAGGACAAAATGACTAGGATAAAGTATATGAGGACAAAATGACTAGCATAAAGTGGTATGGGGACAAAATGACTATCAAAAAGTGGTATGAGGACAAAAATCAATTACAAGGTTTTACAAATTCATGTTTAATTTTTGACTTTATTCAATAATAAACAGAAAATCCTTGTGACTAATTAGTTGTCTAAAAAAGGAAAAATTCTCCGACTCTGAAATGGTATTTGAAAGAATGGTACGCAGGCATAATGGTATTGGAAAAAATAATATGGATTTAATTGCATTGTAAAAATGTGGTATGAGGACAAAATGACTAGCATAAAGTATATAATGACAAAATGACTAGGATAAAGTGGTATGAGAACAAAAAGACTAGGATAAAGTATATGAAGACAAAATGACTAGCATAAAGTGGTATGAGGACAAAATGACTATCAAAAAGTGGTATGAGGACAAAATGACTAGCAAGTAGTGAATAGTGTGCCACCTTGCCCACTTTTGGTACCCCCTATACTACTTATTAGATTATAAAGATATTATGTATTTAATTTATTGACTTACTTTTTATTATTATTTTATTAATTAATTTATTTTTAATTTAATTTATTTATTATTAATATTATTAATTTTAGTCATTTAGTCATTTATTTAATTAATTATTATATTTAATTTTTTAATTATTATTATTATGTTAAATTTTAATAAACAATGCATAGGCAGAATTAAATTCTCTACAAGATGGCTATATTTGAAATTTCAATTAGTGTAGTATGTGTGATACACACGTGTTTTGTTGTAAAATTTGCAATTTTTACATATTTAACTAACGATATTATTTATAGAGTTTCTGCTGTAATAAAGTATATGTAAAATTTAATTCTTTATAATGTGCCTAGATCAGAAATTTGAAATAGTGTGTTTTATGCGCTTAACACATGATTTGTTGTGAATTATATATTTTATGGATTTTACATGGTAAAATGTAGTGTATTACAATGAAATAATTTTGGTAAAATAATTTGTTGTAATGTTTAATTAAATTGATACAATTTACTGTAATGTTTTATAACTTTGATTCAATTTGACGAAATATTTTGTTACAATTCGTAGAAATATGTTATAATTTGACTGTAATTTGATTAAATAATTCATCTTTTCAATACAATTGACTGCAATGTTTTGTTACTTCGTTGCAATTTAATGAAATATTTTATTAATTTTTGTAATATATAAATATTTTGGTGCAATTCACTGCAATAATTTATTAAAATTTGAAGAAATAATTTATAACTTTCATGCAATGTACTCATTACTCATATTTGCAATATTAATGAAATATCGATGTATGATTTTGATGACATACATTTGTGTGTGTGATAGTTGTATGAGTAATATAACGTAAAGTAATATAGTTGGTTGATGTATGTCATCACTTAGTAGATAAACCAAATGCTTTCAAAATTTAGCCATTATTACTAACAACCTAACTTTTAAAATGAGCTCTAACAAAAATGTTGTGAATGCCGGTGAACTTGTTCAAAACCTCGGTAAATTTATTTAATAATTTATAATAATAATATTAATTTAGATAATTTAAATGCGATCAATTCAGTTACTGAATCCAACATTGGTGAAATTGTAAATAGAAATGGTAATATATTTTATATTTAATGCATTAATTATCCTTAATTTAAATTATATGGATCTAGATTTAATGGATTTAGATTTAATGGAACTATTTATGGAACTACTGAAACAATTCTTTATGATGATTCTAAAAACATTTATGCCAATTCGTCATCTGTGATGATAAATGGTCGATGTAAGTATCATTTTATTTATTATTTGTAATTAAATAATTAATTTTTGTAAATGAATAAGTAATAATTATTAACTTAAGAAGTTTATTTGCGTTTAAATCAATATTTTAGTAAATTAATTTAAATATCTTTTAAATTATTGGCGTTTACTACTCACAATTAATTTAAACAAATTTAATTTTTATTAAATAATTTAATAATAATATTTTTTAATTTCAATTGAGTAAAATACATTATTTAACTAAATCTTTAGTAAGTTATTTAATTTAAATAATTTTTAAGCACTTTCTTTAAATAATTCGATTATTTACACAAATTTGAATGTTTTTCATAATTAAGGCAAACTTTACCAGAATTACTGCTAATCTACGACCCATGATGATACATGTCATAATATAATGATGAAAGATTATCAAATCAAAAATTATTACATGTCCTGTATGTCAGACCCAGACTTCTAACCCTTACCCTAAATTTTATAATGATCATAGAGTGCATTTGACCCAATTTAATGATGATAAAATGTCTTTATTTAAAAGTGGTGTAAAAATAAAAAGTACCATCACGTCGGAAATATTTGAAAAAATAATTATAAAAGATAGTAATCAAATCGAACAGGGATTTAGTGACATTATTGTTGAACCAGAAATTGAGTACGACTTATTACGTTCACATCAAATTATAAAAGTGAATATCGATAGATATAACGTTAAGGAAATAGTACTTCCATCTTCTTTAGTGGAAAAATTAAAAATAGCATTAGTCGAAGTGAAAAGATCGAAAGTTCAATTTGGAATTCAAGTAGAATTAGAAAAAGATGAAGAAACCAAAATAGTTAGTATATCGAATGGCGCTGCTCCTATGACTAGAACTTTCCTCGAAGATGGTATAAAGAAATTAAATGAAAAGATTGAGAGAACTGAATTAAGAAGTAGTTGGAAATTAAACCGAAAACTAGACTTAAATTTTAAAATAACAAAGGTCTTCAATATATCTAGATTATCTGGACATAGTTATATTCCCACACCTAAAGGATTAATAGGTAAAAAGGCAATAGTTAACGTGCAAAATAAAGATAATTTATGTTTCATATACAGATTTTTGGCTGTATTGAAATCTGATAAAATCAAGAAATAGATCAAGAAAATATTTACCGTATATGAAGGAATTAGTATACGATCTTAATGATATGCCAATGAAACTGTGTGATATCTTAACTTTTGAGAAGAAAAATCCTGGTTTGGTAATTTATGTAATGATTTATAATAACAAAAATCATGTGTATAAAGAAGAAATTGCAATGAAACATCCTTATTTGGATATAATTCATCGAACAAAAGTAAGTGGAATGGATCCAATATATTTGTTATTTATAAAGGAAGGTGAAAAGTATCATTATGCTGCAGTGACTAATTTACAAACGTCAATAAATTGTCATAAAAACAATGATTGTAATGTCAGAATTTGTTGCAAATGGTTTTCGAAAGCCAAAGGTATTTCAAAAACATCAAGTTTTATGTAAGAAAAATCAGTTTGGTACAACATTATATACCTTACCTGAAGATAAAAATTTAGAATTTAAAAATTGGTTCAAAACAATAACACCTCCGTTCGTTATCTATGGAGATTTTGAATCTATATTACCAAAAGATACATTTATTTTCAAAAACATTTACCGATTTCTGCTGGACTTTTATTGATTAATAACTTTACAGGAATATCAAATTACTATCAATTTGTTGGTCAAAACTGTGTTTATAAAATTTTTTGAAGGTTTCAGATATAGCAACAGATATTGTACTTCCTTATTACAAAGAAGAAGGGCACAAACTGATTTTACCACTTACTTTGGATGAAGAAAATTCTTTTATTATCAGTGAATTTTGTTATTTGTGTGAGAAAAAGATAGTATTTAAGGTTAAAGATCAAGATCATTTTACAGGAAAATATATTGGTCCTGCATGTAGTAAATGTAATTTATCCAGAAAAATTATAGAATTATTACCTATAGTTTTCCATAATTTACGAAGGTATGATTTACATCATATTCTTAAGTATGGCTTAAATCAATTTCCCAATTGGAATTTATCATGTATTACAATTAGTAGTGAAAAGTTTTTATCTCTTATGGTATATGTTGGTAAGCTTAAAATACGGTTTATTGATTCATACCAGTTTGTAAATGATTCATTGGCTAAAGCTGTTATGATATTGAATAATCTACCCTTAACAAAATCGGTATTTGATGGAACTATAGGTGATTCAAAAGGAATATTTCCATATAATTTTGCAACTTCTTTAGAAGTTTTGGAAACTACATATGAATTACCACCTATCTGGGAAAAGTTATAGAAAGTGAATATCAAAAGGCAAAGTAAATATGGAAAGAAACAAACTGTAACACTTTATTTGATTACATGATGGTTTATTTGAAATTGGATGTGTTTTTACTAGCTGATTTCTTTCAACAATTTAGAGTCAAATCTTTAGCTCATATTCGATTGGAACCTTTGAATTTCTTTGGTATTCCGGGTATGTCATGGAATTCGGCGTTAATGACATTGGATAAAGCCATTGAAGTAATACAAGACATGGAAATGTCTAATTTCTATGAAGGGGGAATTCGCGGTGGTTTGAGATTTGTTAATAAGCATCAAGTGAAAACTACTGAAGATACAGAGTTATATATCGACATCAATAACCTATATGGATGGCTTTAAATCAAAGTTTACTCTGTGAAAAATTTAGTTGGATTCATGATAACCTTGATAGTATTTTAGAAGATTGCAAGAATCTGGCGTTAGAAAATTTGTCGTATGGATATACTGTGGAGGTTGATTTGGAAATTCCGAATGAAATTCATGATTTATTGGATGATTTTCCTATTGGTGCAGAATAGAAATATGTTTCAAAACTAGAGAAATTACTCTTAACGAATAATCCAAAGCAAAATTACGTAGTGCATTGGCGATTGCTCAAAATGTTTTTATTATTAGGCATGCAAGTTGTCAATATTCATCGGGCTATCAGATTTAAACAAGAACCTATTTTTAAAAGTTATATCGATACTAACACCAAACTCAGAGCTGAATCAACAAACACACTTGATAAAAATTATTATAAGTTGCTCAACAATAGTCTATATGGTAAGACTGTAGAAAACTTAAAGAAAAGAATGAATTTAAGATAGTGCAATAATCAACAGAAAATGATTACATATACATTGAAGCCAACTTTCCGAAAAAGCATCAAGATCGCGGATGATTTAATTGCAGCCATACTAGATAAAGATTCAATATGCTTAGATAGACCAAGTTACATTGGTCAAACAGTTTTGGATTTATCAAAACTTCGAATGTATGAGCTTCAATATATAGAATTAGCAAAATATCGAAATCAGTTCAATTGTTGATGGAGATACAGATTCCTTCTTAGAAATTAAAAATTTCAAATTAGATAAGCTTTTACCTGCAATGATTTCAAATAATCTACTAGATACGTCTAATTATGATATAAATCACCCATTGTATAGTAAAAAGTTAGACCCCGTCATTGGAAAATTTAAAGCCAAGAGTAAGGGTATATTATACAAAGAGTGGATATTTCTCAGACCAAAATGTTACAGTTTATTAAGTACAACAAAAGCAAAAGGGTTAACATTGAAAGATACCGACATTAAACATCAGTCTTATCTCGATTGTTACAATGGAATAAAAATACCTAGGGTGCCTCAATTTCGAATAGGTACCAGCAACCATCAGTTGTATAGTTTCAAAACAAATAAAGTCGCACTTACAAATAATAACTAAAAATGGTTTTGTTTGGAAAGATTGAAAGTCTGGCATATAGTCATAATATGATAGAGAATATTAATCAGTTTACAGAATAGTATTCAAAATGTGCAAGGTTTGCTCTTCAAATCGATTATCAAGCTACCAATCGAACGGATCATCAAACTGTTCATCAAATTGTTCATATTTATCAAACTTTTCATTGACAAATTTGTGATTAGCATTTGTTGGATATATTTAATAAATGTATATTGGTTTCTGATGTTATTTACTTATTGGTATATTCGTAATAAAAATTTTGTATATAAACTATGTGTAAAATAAATAAAAATAATAATAATAAAAATTAATTAATTAAATAAATATATGAATAAAATTAATAAAAAAATAATAATAAATAAATTAAATTAAAAATAAATAAATAATAAGTAAATAAATAAAAATTAATAAATTATTAAAATAATAAAAAATTAAATAAAAAATAAGTCAAGAAATTAAATACATAATATTAATCTTTATAATTTAATAAGTAGTATAGGGTGTACCAAAACTTGGACCAGGTGGCACACTATTCACTACTCTAGCATAAAGTATATGAGGACAAAATGACTATCAAAAATTGGTATGGGGACAAAAAATGACTAGTATAAAGTGGTATGGCGATGAATGTGTTAAGCTTTGAGGTGATTGTACACCATGTTAATATACACCTAATTAATATTCAAAATATGCTTCGATATATGGCAACCAAAAACAGGGCCGACCATAGACTTTTTGCTGCTACAGGCAAGATTTTTTTTGGCCGCCCCAAACACGAGTAGAATTAAGTAAAATAACAAAAAACACAAATTTTAATTAGAAAATCAAATCGTCTCTGTGTGCGGTACAAGTACAAAATCAATGTACATTTACATCCATGTGACCGGAACATTCATAAATACTACAGTTATCCAGTATAGTTTATCAATTAGCTATATCGTACTGTGAGCGTTTAAGCAAATCCCTTTTTCCCGTCCACGCCAAATAAGCGCGAACAAGCCTCCTCTAGTCCTCTTTGATGTTCCGAGATTATTCTTTTTATTATTTTTTCACACGATATTTTTTTTAAAATTCGAATATTGTTTTACAATTTTTACATGCAAGTATTAAAATTACGAGGGACGCATGCGGCCGCCTACTCTGCCTGTGCGTAAAGCCGGCCCTGACCAAAAATATTGGAATATTTTCAGAATTTGAAATAGCTAAATGTGAATTGTTAGTAAAATATTTACGATAGCCCTTATGATTTGAGATGCATTTAAAAGAAGGGAAACCCAAAATGTTGAGCACAAACAATTTTTAGAGCTTTGCAATGAAATATGAAATCTATTTTAACAATTACCTAAATCCAAGGCGAAGCCAAGTAGAATAGTTATTAAATATATTATTTCAATAATAAATATGAACATAGTTAAATAAAATAAATCTATAATTCAAGTTTTAATCTCTGTTTTTATAAGGAAATTTATGTAAAATAAAATGTATAAAATAAAAGATATCGATTTAATGTAAAAATTTCTAATAATATTGCTGTGCTAACCAATTTATTAAAAATTATGCAACAATTTTAGGAAATTTAATCGTTAATATTCTTAATTAATTATCATTTCAAGTTTATTATTTAACTGACATACAATTAAAGTTAAATAATCTTCGATAATCTAAGAAATGGAAACATAAAAACAATTAACTACCTCCAAAACAAACTGTGGTTTAAATTCAGGAATGATGTAAATTCCAACGCTATTTACATTGTCCCCACCAGTAGCAAGAAGGGTTTCACTTATATTTTTCTTAATTGCATGTATACCAAAATTAGTAGAAGGCTCATCGATAAGAGCATTTTGTTGATCATCCCGAGAAATTCTTATTTTCAAAATTTAATTCATACAAGACCCATTATGTTAAATTACCCTTGGATTAAAGGTATCTGAAATGATTTTTGAGTTTCAACATTTAACCAATAAAGTCGATTGCATTTGGTTCCATAAACGACTGAATCATTTGTTATCCATTGACTGGCAAAAATTTTGTTATGTTTTTCGGTTTCAATAGGTTTTTTAGTCCAAAAATACGGTAAATGCTTTTCAATATTATAAATCGATGAAGGTTTTGTAAGATTTATCAAGCCTAATGACCGATCATTTAAATGGCGTAATATAGTTTTTCTCTGAAATAATAAAAATAAAAGCACAGTTGAAAAATTAAAAATTAACTTGAAATTTATATTTCAAATTTTTTTTCATATTACAGCTAAATTTGAATAAAAAATAAACAGCTGTTTAAAGAAATCAAATATTAAAACAAAACAAATCTTTTAAATATTTAGAAATTAATTAGAAATATAACTTTATACATTAATTTTTACGTAATACATTAATATCATATTAATAAGATTGATACGATGAAAAATTAAAAATGTAATTGTAAAGCAATAAATACCATTTAATTAATACTGCTGGGTTACTACTGTGTGGTAATGGTAACCCAAACATACAAATAGTTTTGCTTTGTCTACATGTTTCAGTTGCTAGGCAACGTTGATACTGTAACAAGGGGTTATGAGTCCGCCAGAGGTGAGCTTCCTTGGTAGAAACTGCTGAGGCCCGGATTCACCATGGATTCAATGAGCTACCAACAGAAGGCTTGTGTCCGACTTTCAGACTGGTCCTTAACTTTCAGATTATCCTGATAAATTGTGTTGACGAGTTAACTTTACTATTTTTATTTTCAACTTGGAGTTAGTATCATTAGTTAGATGTACCTGACTGTTTAACTGCATTTGCTTATCCAATTTATTTATTTTTCATGGAAAATGTAAATAAAAAAGATATGACGCACTATATTGTATTCTTATATAGAAAACTGTTAGATATTTCTGTTTATCCATATTTTGTTCCTTCCTTTGGCTTTGATTCTTTCCGCAACAAACGAAATCGAGCTCATTCGACCTTTTCTGGCTTGTACCGCTTCGGATTTGTCGACTCTCCATCAGCCTCTTTGCCCCTTGTTCTTTGTAAGCCAGTTGAGCTATGGTAAACATCATAGGATTAGTCACGATGTTAACCTATTGGCTCGCCAATAATGCGATTTCTAAGGCTCGGATTGGGGTTCTCTGAGCCTGTACCAGCTGAGTAGACTGTTTAAGCGCAATTGTAGTTGCATCTAGTTTTTGGTAAATTTTCTTTACTCGATCTGGATCGAACCAAGTAGACTTGATTTGTTAGGAATCTTATGCTGAATGGGGCAATTGCTGGGTGATGCTGTAATCATCTCTTCTTAGTTCGGACGTTTCCACCAGAATGCCGTTGATAATTTCCATCTCTAAATCGAAATATTAGGAAAAAATATTCAATTTTTTTGATAATTATTTTAAAGCAAATAGTAAGTCTGATACACAAAAAGGAAAAAGGTCTTATTCTAAATTCAAAACTACATTTCGAGACTAAACTTAGGTAGAGTAATTTAATCTACGTTGCTTTTTGTCTATATAGTAAACAATTTTTCCTAAGATTACCTGACATATTCACAAACATTTTTGTTCAAAGATTATTACTACCAATGTTACGTAGTCAAATCTATTTGTTGATTATACTTTAGCTGCTTTACTTGGTTTACCGATTAAATATTAACACAAACACAAAAGAAAACATTTAGTAAAATTTTATTTCGCACATCAACAATAGGAATTCCATAGTGTCATTCAAATCATCCAGCTCGATGTATTTTCTCAAATTATCATTCGTCAGGCTCGAGTCGATCCGGTTGCTGCTTGGCGTACACATGCTCATCCGTTCTTCTTGGCGCATCCATTTGCTTAGGACATTTGGATGGAGGAGTCGATTTGGGATGGCGACTCTGATTGGCGATGGCAAATGTCGTAAGGCTGGATCATCTGACTCGTAGAGAGTATTGCACTCTGGAGCGTAGGCATCTGTGCTTGAAATTTCCCCAGTAACTATATCCCGGTTTATCTTCGCCACTCTTCTTCGAGCCATAGACATCTTCCATTGGAGCTTCCGATCATTTTCCTCGAGTCGAAGCAGTATATATCCGGTCCGTTGTCTGGCTTTTCTAATCGAATTGCGCCCTGATTCGCGCTTTACGGCGATACTGGAGGCTCCTTGTCCATTGTTTTATTCGATAATGCTGGCCACTCTTTATCGCCGAGAGTGGAGACTGTTTAGTCGAAATCACACAGAATTTGTCTACACTGAACCGCTGCATTCGCATTGAATCTGATTAACCTCCTTGACTCCTCTGGCCAATAATACCGTTGTTTCTGCATCGATCTTTCTGAAACTCTTTAACTGTAATTCTTTTAAATTTTTGTTGTTGGTTAGATTGATGATGGATTATATTTATGGTTGAACCTAGATTGCTGATATAACGTTTAAGTCAACTTAGAAATCTTTTATCAAAATTTCCAAATATGCTCAATCTTCCTTACCTTCAGGGTTCCTTGGATGAGGCCTTAGTTCGTCCATCGAAGGTGAGTTGGATGGCTGTAGTTCCTGGGTTCAGCTATTCTCTCATTTATCCGTGAATAAATTGTGCCATCGAGGGTTTTTCGAATGTCCACTATAATCCTTAGTTAAACTGGGGTGGTTATTCATGTTATAATGCTATTTTCTTATACAACTGTGACTTATATATGTTGAGGCTCCACTTTCTCAACTTTGGTCACTTATATAAATAAAAAATAGCACTAGTTAAAAAATTTATTATTTTCAATAAAACAAATTTACAGTAAAAATTCATCTTGTAAAAGGAAATGAAGAATTTCCTCCTTTCAGTATTACAACGACGACCATTTCACGTTTTTTGAGCAATCACTTTCGAAATTTCCTTTAATTTCCCAAATTTATAAAAATCTTTCCCATTTTAAAAAGTATTAATGATTTGAATATTTTATACTTTATAAAAAATATTATTTTTAAACTTAAGTTATCGGAAAACTGATGTTTTCTGTTTTTTTTAACTCCTCATGTGAAGGTTCTGGTTCCATTGCTCCTGGTAAATTGCAAATGAGGTAAAAACTCAATTTATTTTAAATACAAGTTAAATGTGTTTGGGTATTACGGAAAGACACAGTAAAATCAATAAAACACCAAAATGATAAAAGTGCAATATTAATTAAAAAATTTATAAAAATTCGAAAGTAGTATTGATCGGGAGAAATTGGTATGGTTGAACGCAAAATTGAGAGACGAGTCCAGAAATAATAATAAAAATTTAGTGAGGGGTCCCTAGAAAATAATATAAGACAAAAAAAGAAATTAATTAAAAAAATTAATTACTAATGGGAAACCAGAGAGATGTGGAAAATGCTAGAGATGAGGAAAACCCGGCGAGTAGACGGAATAATATAACAGGGTAAATTGGCCTAAACAATATTAAATGGGCGCCACTGAGCTACGGAGAGGTAATTATTTCGTAATTTGTAATTTAGTAATGGAGCAAACGTTGTTGACAAATGTCGGCTAAAGTGGTCGGTGGAAAGTAATTATTGTTAATAATTTAATAATGTAGCAAATGTTGTTGACAATCGTCGGAAAACAGTCTGAGCAGGAGTATAAAAGGAAAAGGGAAAAACACGAAATGACCAAGGGATTGACGTGAACGAGTAGTGTAACTAGGTTAGTAGAGGAATCTAAACCCAAGTAAAGTCAAAGTTATCTATCAGAAAGGGTGGATCTCTATTGGACAACCTACCCTAAGATAATCAAAGTCATACGGTGGTTAAAAGGTGCAAATAAATTTGTGAAATTGTGATTACAAAACGTTGAAATCAATCAGATTGATTTGTAACTGTGATAAAGTGTAAATAAAATTATTCTGTGTTTGGTTTGCTTATTTGATTCAAAAAGGACACGAGGAGTCAGAGAGAACCGACTTTCAATAATAATAACCCAACAAATGTTACATCTCCTCAAAAACCTAGAGTTTCGATGGATATTTTTGAAATATCTGAAATGTTGTAAAAATATTAAATTGATAGAATTTCATGAAAAATCTTACGAAATTATTTCTTAATTTTCTCTACAACTCAAAGTAGAGTTTTAGGTATTTTTTTCAAAAATTTTCGGCTTTAATTTAAAAAAAATTGTTTCAAAAGTTACTAAAACTAGGTACACAACAGTAATAATAAGTGGTTACCGTTTTTATAATAATATTTTATATTGAGTAAAATTAAAATCTTTATTGTGCAAGTTAATTTATTATATCATTTAATTCAAATAAATCAACAAATTTATTATTATTTTAATATCAACCATACACTAAAAGTAAATTTCAATAAAATAATTATCAACCAATATATTTCTTGAATCACATTCCGATTTAATTTATAAAAATGTCAAATAGAAAATATTTTACAACTTTTACAAATAAATTCTAGAAATTTAGTAACAATAATAATTATTATACAGATTAAAAATTAATCATATTTGTTTTAATATTCAATCATAAGTGGAATTTCTAGGTCAAATAGAGTCTATGAAAATGCGAATTACAAATTATTTTGTAGTTCATCATATGAATTTTGATGAATATATCTATTTACATATAATAAATTAAAATAAAAAAATCAAATAAGATATTTTATTGTTCATTTTTAATTTTAAACCAGATTAGAAACTTAGTTAAAACAATTATCAAATAAAAAATTTAATCCTAAAATTCAAAAAAAATAAAATAAATTCCAACAATATGTTAGAGAAGTTAAAATTATCATTTTATCTGTAAAATTTCTACGTCTCTACCGATCGGATGCTCAATTGTGAATTTCAAAATCATTTCTTTTTTATTTTCTAAAAGTAGAAAACAAAATAATTATATAATAAAAAATTTAATACAATTAAAAATTACAGACAAAAATATTTTTGATGTTGTTTAAAATGAAATTATATTAATATATGAAAATGTAGCGGAAATGTAAAGTTGTTTTGTTCGTCGGTGAAATGTGAAATTAATAATTATTAATCTGACTCTGAAGTGTGTTGGTAATAATAAATAATTTCAGACAGTATAACTTTTATTGATCAGTACACTTGGTTATCAATTTACAACGACTCAAATAATTCAATAGTAAAGCAATAATCTAATTATTGTGACCCTTCATGTAGAAAAGCACCTTGGAACTTAAATTATTTTTCTCTCTTAAGTTGCTTCTTGGTTTTCTAGGTTTTCTTCCTCGGTTTTATTCTGATTTCTTCATTTGTTTCTCAATCTAGGTTGTTATTTGGTGCCACTTGAGATAATTCCAATTTTGTTTTAGTTTCCCGCCATTTTATTCATTCTTGGGAGCTATTACAGCTGTCACGATATGAAACTTTTTCTCTTTTATATGTTCCCGACTGTTTCAATAATCTGTTTGTTCTCTCTGGTAAAGTCTTAAGATAAGGAACCTTCATTCTCAAATCGTTTTTTTTATTTACTATTCATTTTCATTTTATATTTAAGAACGACCCTGTCATATTTTCTTGTTTAATTTTTTTGATTTTATATTTATTTTCAATTTTGAGTCCAATTTTTTCCATTACTCCGATTTACATATTTTTCTTCTCCCGGTTATTTTATTTAATATTTTAATTTTTTATTATTATTTAATGATATGACTAATGACATAATTGTAGGAAGTTCATAATTGAGTCTGAAAAGCATACCAAAGTATGAAATTATTGACAAAAACAATATTTAATTAATTATTGGAATCTAATTTTGAAAAATGGAAAAGGTATAAAAATGACGAGGGTTAAAAATTTAAGGAGAGCGAAATTGTAAAAAAACCTTTAAACAGTATAAAATGCTTAACATATGTTTAAAAACAAGCAATTGTTAGGTAAAAAATTCATGTTTAAAAAAGTTAAGAGTATAACAAAAGTGAGGCAGAAAAAAGGAATTTTTGACAGTCATTGTCAAATTAACATGATTAATAGAAGCAGAGATTGACAAAGCAGTGAGTGTAGGATAGTGATAGTCATTAAAGTTTTACAAGTTTATATTTAATTAATTTATCAATAATTTGATCAAAAGAAAATGCTCACTTGATCCGATCTCACAATCCCATTCAATAATACGGTTACTGTTCATTCTTATATGCTTCGATTTGTCATACTTTTCTGTATGTTTGATTAAAGGCTCAAGTAGCGTTATCTGTAAAAGTTTATGAAATAAATGAAATAAAATTATTTATTTAAAAAAAAATTTATTATTATATATTTAAAAGATAACGCCATTAAAAAACCTTTCGTACGATATATTTCGATAGCACAGCTATCATCTTCAGGTACTCAAAACCAACTAAAAATATTATGAATTAACATTTAATTTAAACAAATTATTTTTTATTAATTTAATTTTTTAATAAATAAATATTTTTAAAAATATATTTTAAATTAATTTAAAATTTTAAAATTTTTTTTATACTTATATTCTAATTTTTAAAAATTAATGTAATTTAAAATTTTCAATTATTTTAATAATATTAAAAAAACCAAACATGATTTAACATACGTAAACTATTTAAAAACATTCAAAACATTCGTAGTCACAGCACTCTGCACATTAATCTTTGGATCCAATGACCTTATCAGCAATGCTTCACATATCACTCGTTCCCAATAACTATTAAAACTTCTCAACAAAATTCTAAAATCAGACATTCCTATATCACTTTTACAGCCTCTATTGTGCTCACTAATATTGGTCAAACCCTTCAATCGACAATGTTCTAGAACTCGAGTACAGAGATGACGGGAAGTCTCTCCAATGTATGTGGCATTACATAGTACACCATCTTTATGGATTTTTGGCAGCCCATATAGTTTAGCTGGCTGCGATCCTATTGGACGAATAGACTTACCTACCTCTTCATCAATAAGCTTCTTCTCAATAAAACCATTTAACATTTTTTGCACAAACTCTTCATCCTTAAGAGGAGGCAATTTTCCATTCTTCCGACCCTTTGGCAATTTCACAAACTGAGGAGAATTTAACAAATCATTCAACTTATTTACATACATTGGAGAGACTTCCCGTCATCTCTGTACTCGAGTTCTAGAGTATTGTTGATTGAAGGGTTTGACCAATATTAGTGAGCACAATAGAGGCTGTAAAAGTGATATAGGAATGTCTGATTTTAGAATTTTGTTGAGAAGTTTTAATAGTTATTGGGAACGAGTGATATGTGAAGCATTGCTGATAAGGTCATTGGATAAAAGTGAAAAAGAAAAAAGCGATTATTAAATTCATAAAAGTTGCAAAACAAATGACTATGCAATAACATTGACTATTAATGTTACAATTTAATTACATTTTATGTGCAAATATTTAAAATGAAAATAAACAGTGAATAAAAGATTTCGAATTTTCAAATGCTAAATTGTGTAAATACTTAGAAATATGTGAGAACTTTAAACGTCATTTTGACAGCTTATTTACAAAATTAGTTTATGTGAATATTGATATTGTTAAATTAATTTTTTTATAAATAGCATAAATCTATTAATACTTTCAATTTGATTCGGGATCAATTTAATTGGCATTAGAATTTTAATTAAGCAACGTTTTTGTTTTAATTGACAAATATCTACAAACTGTTAGTTTAGCTAAAAAATGCTTTATTGAGACTTTTTTTAAACAAAAAAAATCGAAATATCTCGTAAGCTTTATTATTATTATATTGTTTACATCATTCGTCGTCTTAAAATAATATTTCTTATTTTCAAAGTAAAATGCGTCTTAAGTGAGAAATTTAAAAATCCAAACTCGATTTTCATTACCGTCATCTAAATTATTTTAACTTTTTGAATTACAGGAACTAGATCTTTTTGAAACATGTCTGTAATCTTTTGAAGGAAATCAAAAATGATTTATATTTTTGTGATAACATAAAGGATTAAATATTTCATTTATTTTCATTTTGAAAAAAAGATCAAATATTTATTATTAGACTCAATAAGAATTTTTGGATTTTTTTTATAAGATGTCATCAAAATATCATCAAAAACAGACCAAAAGTGACCTAAAAATAAATAAATGTATAAACCCGTAATCGGTAACACTCATATTTAACTATTCTTTCACTGGTATTCAGTAGTTGATTTCTGAAATAATTTTAATCTGGGTACTTAACAAAATACCTCTGGTCAAAACTTGCTCATGCTCTCCATAATCTACCGATAATAATCTAAATTTATTAATAATGTAAATTATTAATAAAGTAAATATGAAAATAATTTAGCTCTGATCCTTCAAACTAATGTTTTAAAGTAAAATATTTCACAGAACTCGAAAGAATTCTTTCTAAAAATTATATTTATTTTTTCTTATAATTTTGGTTGTTTGTTTAAAATAAACAACTTTTCCAAATAATATGCCACTCACTAAAATTATTATGTTCAGATGAAAATTTAAAGATGCGCATAATATTCGGAGGACATATTATTGAAATTTGGCGATATTAAAAATATTCAAATAATGAAAATTTGAATGTTCCATTTTTCATAATATAGAAATAAATTTTGAAAATTTGATTTAAATATAGCTAGTTTTTATATCAAATTAAAACAAATTAATTATAATTAAATATTTGTAATTAAATATCGTGCGTGTAATATACAGCTTATTATTATGCTCAACAGGGATATCCGAATATATCTTTATTAGGTGTCGAGTATAATAAAAAATATATTATCTTTTGTCAAAATGAAAATAAATTAAATATATTTATGTATTTTATCGAGCTTATAATATACAGTTTATTCCACATTGACAAAGTATTAGGATGGGTATATTGTTAAATAATATACCAAACAAACTTTAAAAATGAGCATATTTTTAGAATTAGCCTACTATTTGGAATGGAAATTTTATGTTAGAAATATTCATTATTTGTCTTTTGATATTTATCCAATTAGATATTCCATGTTGCTGTGTTTATAATTTATTGAAAAGTTTCTTGAAACGAAATTTAAAAGATCTGCATCAGTTATTTCGTCATGATATTTATCTATGACATTTATACTTATTATAAAATTCCAATGCAGAATGATATCTAATATCATCTATTTAAACAAATATATATATATATATATATATATATATATATATATATATATATATATATATATATATATATATATATATATATATATTATTTAAAATTATTCAAAAGTGTTGTTAGCCATTCATAACCATTTAAATAATGTTTAGTTAAACTTAGTGAAAATGTGTTCTTAGTACTGAAATGTATGTTTATTATATATTGTATTTTTTATTATTTTATGATTTGTAATAATATTTCTTTTTAATAAATTAATAGTTAAGATTTCTTAACGTAACCAGAATAATGATGGTGACTTGTTTCGCTTGTGGTCATCGTTCCTCTATGACTTTTCTCAGCTGCACGGCCATGATTACATCCGAAGCAACTAACCCTGTCAGGGATATAACTTGCAGGATTTGGTATGCAAAGTTTAAATTTGGAGATACGAGCTTGGAGAATAAAGACCATAGAATACCTATTTCTAAATTCATCAAAAGTCAAATCAATTTCTAATTCTGACAATTTACAATTACTTATTTCGGTAACTAGATTTGGCATGACTGTATAATTAAGATTGAAGAATAAATTAATTTTTGATTGGACAACGCACGTTTAATAAGAATTTCAGCAAATAAAGATGTCATTTCAAAGAAACTAATTTTAATTTCAACAAAATCTCTATAACATAATCAAACTACATGCAGTGATTATTATTAAAATATTCGACAAATTTATTCTTTAACCATTTCTAAGGTGGTGGCAATATACTGAACACTATTTTAAACTAATAAAAATATCTAAGTGTAACGCTGTCTGTAATCATTTTTACTTTTGATACAATCATATTGCCATCCATTCTCCGTAAAAGCCTCTTTTGTTTTTTTCTATGTTTTTATTTTTTTATGATCATTTGTAACTATATAATTGTTATCAATAAACTTTGAGTTTTACATCACTTTTAGTTTCCTTTCCCTTAGAAAAGGTTGTATAACGTTTAAGTTGTAAAATTTGTAAAACCCATTGTAAAATTTTATTTACATGAATGATTGCATCCAAATTTTTGAGTTTTACCTACGAATTAAAGTTATCTTATCCATTGTGCTAAACGTGCTTAACACAGTGGAGCCAGCAGAATAGGGGCGTCCATGAATTTAATAAGTTGATCAATTTTTTAAAATATATATATATATCCATGTGGGTGTTAAATAAAAATTTTCAATTTTATAAACTTTTTCTTATATTTTGATGTTCTTATTTGATAAATATTGCTACAGCGAATTTTATCTTCTCTAGCAAGTACAATATGTTAAATTTTCAAGATTTAGTGCTTTTGCTTATGAAAAATTTATTAACTATTTTTTGTTATTTTTACTTATTTTTTCAAAGAACTGTGTTTTTATTCTTTTTATGTTAATTATTCTTTTATGATATTTACATTTTTTATTATTTTCTTATCATTTTCTTTCTTATCATTATTTAATTTTGATATTAAATTAATTTTTTTTTCAAAATGAATAAATTTTTTATTTTTGTTTTTTGAATTGAGTATGATTTTTTAGAAATAGAAAATTTTAAAAAAATTTTTTAGGTGCCTTTTATTTTTTACAGCAGGACTTCACTGTTACGGATACAAAAGTTATAAAATTTTCACAATTTGATGATATTCTTCATGAAACATTATATTTACGAGATATTAACACAGGAGTTTATGGAGAAGAAAACGGAATTACTTAAGTGTTAAAGATCATCAAATCCAGTTTCTGTTGTTATTTACAAATCTTTATCAGTAGATAAAAATTTATTTCCTATATAACATAAATCTTTTGATCTGTCAATATTTTAACATTGAATTTCTCTTCATACTTGAATTAGTTATTTTATCGAAAAAGTTATTATTTGATTTTTGAAATGACATTAAATTAGAATAAACGAAATATTCAACTATATCCTCAAATTTAAACAAAACTGTCTTATGTTTCACTATTAGATGCGCATAGATAAATACTTTTAATAAATTTAATTTAAATAAATTTGAAAATAATCGATTACTACAGCCATAAAAAAGAAATTAATTATAAAAAGAAAACCTATTAAAGGTGAACAAAAAGTAATGGATATACCATATAATAAATTAAATTAAATCAGAATTATTTAATTTTTAAAATATAAATAAAGTTTACTCGACAATTCATTTTTGCTTCTTTGTTTAAATTATTATAAAAAAATTACTTTGATTTTTTCATCGGCACTGGAAGGAATTTGATCAAGAATCGTAATTTTAATTGGTCTTTCATGATTATTAATAACTTGTATTTCTTGTTTAAATGTTACGCAAATAGTTTTACCACGATTTTCTTTGTATTTCAACATTGGCAAGTAATTAATCTTTATTCCCCTGTCTGCTCCTAGATTGCAATAAAATTCTTCACATGGTGATGTGGTTTTCAATTCTGTCTAAATGAAAAAATACATTTTAATTTTATATATTTCACAAAATATTTCAAATTGTTGTAAATATTTTCTTTATCACATCATATGCAATTAAAATTCATTATATTGTGCAAAAGATTTCGCTTACTTTTCCAATAAAAGTAGAATCTATATATATGTTGGCAGGTCCGGCTAGAAGAGTGTAGCTAGACGTATTAGTTGAAATGGTACGCAAATAAGCGAATGGTGACAATCGAGGAACCGTCACATGTTGATAATGTGGATCTAAATTAATAACTGCAATCATAACCTTGCATTCAGCATTGTCACAAGTTATTAATGTTGGAGGTCTTGTGATCTCAAAAGATACGCTTGAAAGATTAAATTGAGTATTCGTTGGGATTTCAGTATTCAGGTTTTCTTCGAACTCTTTCCTGAGTTCCTTATTTGTAAACTGAAGTTAACATATTAATCGAATAATTATATTACTAATATTTACATTGAACGATGGAGGAACTGTATCATACATGAAGGAATCTGCTCCACCAACAGATTGGGCTTTCATTTTACGAAAAGACGATAATCTCGATGAAGATTTTTTTATATTGGAAGATGATAACATTGGTGATAATGGCGCTGGACTTATAGGTTCAAGCGCCACTCTGATTAATTTATAATATATTAATAATAATAATAATAATAATAATAATAATAATAATAATAATAATAATAATAATAATAATAATAATAATAATAATAATATTAATAATAATAATAATAATAATAATAATAATAATATTAATAATAATAATAATAATAATAATAATAATATTAATAATAATAATATTAATAATAATAATAATAATAATGATAATAATAATAATAATAATAATAATGATAATGATAATGATAATAATAATAATAATAATAATAATAATAATAATAATAATAATAATAATAATAATAATAATAATAATATTAATAATAATAATAATAATAATAATAATAATATTAATAATAATAATAATAATAATAATAATATTAATAATAATAATAATAATATTAATAATAATAATAATAATAATAATAATAATAATAATAATAATAATAATAATAATAATAATAATAATAATAATGATAATGATAATAATAATAATAATAATAATAATAATAATAATAATAATAATAATAATAATAATAATAATAATAATAATAATAATAATAATAATAATAATAATAATAAGCTGCCTAATATATAAGTATTGAAAATAATGAAAATTAGCTTCTATATAATTCACAAATACCTGATCATTTGCCAGTAATTTTCAAGATTTCTTAAAATTTTAAATATAAATATTTTAAAAAAGAATTTAAAAAACTTTTTATTATGAAATATTCAAATGTTTTGTTTATTAAATATTATTTAAATTTTATCTATTTTAAAATTTTAACTACATTTTTTTTGTATTATTTCCAAAAATTCCAAGCTCAGTTATATAATTGTTAAGAAATGGTATAAAATTCCAATAAAAAATTATTCATTTAAAAATGTCAAAGGAGTCAAAAAGCATCTATAATTTTAATAAATGACAAAGAAGATAATTTTAAAAGCTAAGAATGTTGAAAAACATTAATGTAAATAAATCTATGAGATAAATATAAAAATTTAATAATTTCTGTACAATGATTTAATCTTTCATTTAAATTAATTAAAATTAAATTTAAAATATGGAATTTTATATAGCACTGCAAATAAAAATGAATCGTAACAGATTCTTTAGAAGAAATTAAAAAAAATCATTCAAATCCTGTCAAAAAAATTACTTTAGTATAGACATTATAGATTTATTAAACAAACTATTGTTATTATTTCAAAAATAAAAAAAATAACTAGCTAACAACATAAACAAAAACAAGCACTGATTTAAGTATTAAAACGGCATTCGAACATCACGTAATTTTGGAGATACGAGCTTGAAAAATGACGACCATAAAAGACCTACTTCTAAATGTTTGGTTTTTTTATCCTGCCTTGGATGACAGTGAGACTGACCGAAATATATTATAAGTCTTATCTAAAATTGTAATAATAGTTATTTCTTAAATAAATTTCAAAATTTTTTAAATAATTATAATATTTTCATTTATAATGTCTTAATTTGTTATTTGATTTTATATAATTTTTGACTTAGATTTTCTTTCTTAAAACGGGTGAATCCAAATTAATAATAGTAATAGTAATAATAATAATAATAATATTAATAATAATAATAATAATAATAATAAAAATAATAATAATAATAATAATAATAATAATAATAATAATAATAATAATATTAATAATAATAATAATAATAATAATAATAATGATAATAATAATAATAATATTAATAATAATAATAATGATAATGATAATGATAATAATAATAATAATAATAATAATAATAATAATAATAATAATAATAATAATAATAATAATAATAATAATAATAATAATAATAATAATAAGCTGCCTAATATATAAGTATTGAAAATAATGAAATTTAAAGTAAAATCCGAGGAAATAAATTTATATTTAAGTTGTATATTGTAAAATTTAAAAATAATAAATATATTTTTAATATATTTTATTAAAAGATTTAGAAAAAATAGACATAAAGATGAAATTATTTCATTGAAATAATTCCAAATATTGAGAGAATTCAGAAATTATTAGAATATAAGAAATTTATGCATTTTTACTTTAGAATTTTTTTTATCTTCATTTATATTTTGACTATAAACCAATCTTTTTTCAATACTTAAAACCAATGTCAAAAATAAGGAAAATATTGATGGATATTTAAATCTAAATGAAAATAAGTAAAATACTAAAGAAAAACAGATCAAGGGTGAATAAAAAATAAATATAATTTTGATCAATTCTGCACTTCATCTATAAAAATTGAAAAACAAAATATTTAATAAATCAATACAATTTGTCATAAATGTGTAGCACATTTTATTTGTGTTCAAATATCAACTTAGACCAATCGATTGTGTACAATTATTTTCACTAACTTTTAATTATTTTTAACGTTGATGGATTGGTGATGCCAAAATCTATAAAGAATTTTGTTTAAATACGACTTCTAAAATTTCCCCAACAATTCATTGTAAATTTTTATTTGTGACAATTAAGAAAATTTCTGATAGCTTTTCCAATATTTTCCAATATTTTAATCATTTACAACAGTGTTTCCTTTAAAAAAAAATTATCATATATAGCTCAAATAAATTAAAATCATAAAAAGCAAACTTATAACAAAATCTAATGAAACAAATTTAAAAAAACAAAACGTTTCACTTTTTTTCTAAGATATATTTTGAGTGTTTAAAATATTTTTTAAATGTATAATCTTTTTATCTCAACTTAAATTTATGGTGACACCTGAAAAGAACAATAATTTGTTTCAGTAGTAAAAATGATATCTATTGTTACATTCTGATCTGTAATATTGTTGTATAGATCAGTTGCGGTGCTAGAGCTAGCTATCGTCATAATTATTAAGCAGGCACAAAAATGATCAAAATTAGAAAATTTTCGGTTAATTAATTAATTGAAAGAAAGTTAATTAAACATGGTGAATTGAAATATTGATCAGTAGAGGTGTCCAAAGAACAATTAATTATCCTAATTTTAAGTGGTAAAGTGGATGAGTAGAGGAAAAATTGACAAAATAAAGTTTTGATTGTTCAAGACAATTTATCCCACATATTTTTAGACAATAATAAGAGTCGAAAATCATAATCTAAGTAAAAAGAAAAATTCTTAAAGTCGAATGATAATGGAAAAAACTTAGGTGAATTTGGAAAAGCGAATAAAAATTAAAAAAGAATTAAACTAGATTCGAGAAAACATCATAAGTTGAATTTCATTATTGTTGTATGTAGAATTGAGACAACCCTCGAAAAATTTATAGAAATTGTTTAAAAAGAGTTATTTTTTCAATTTATTAAAATAAATAAAATTCGAATAAGTAAAAATAATTTTGTATCCAAAATAAAAATTTTTTTTAATATATTATACATTTTAAAATTTAAAAATTGTATTGTAAGCTTTATTAATATAAAATTGTCGATTAAAACATCATTCTAATCGATCTCAATTAAAACAACTGAAAATATTAAATAATCTAGCAATAAATTATTACCAATATTGAAATATATTAAAATATATAACAATTTAAACAAAATGATATTAAGCCTAATAAGTGGAGTAATTTTAAATTCTGATTCAATTATTTGGCAGTGGAGATAAATAAAACAAATACATAAAATGTTATCAAATGTTATCAATCATTTTTAATATCCTTATATTTTAATTCAACTTTGTGTTTTTAGTCTTTATTTCGCAATTTTTACTTCTTAAAAATATGTTTTAATTTACTGTCATATATTTTCTTTTTATTTTAAAGGAATTTGGGTATTGTTCTAATTTCCAGTTTATTTTCTGACTTGTTTACTACAATATGAAATATACAATAGTAAATAAATATTGAAAGCTTTTGCTGAAAGTTTTATTTAAAGGAAATTTTCTGTTTTATTCCAAAAAAAATTAAAATCTAAAAAACACACAAAAATGTATTAAAAATACTAACACTCAAATATGATTTTTTATATTATTTTAAAAGATTTAGAACTTATAATTGTCGAGTTGAGAGATTTGAAAATATAAAATAAATTAAAGTTATACAAAAAAAAGTTAAGAACAAGAAATAATAACAATTTTCTTTAAAATAAAAATTTATTATAATTAAATAAGAAAGTTGGATCTTTCGCTTAGCTCCTCATACAAGATAGATTTAATAATTTGTCAATTTAAGATTCCCTCTTTTATGTGTTTCAGAAGTCATGGTTTCTAGTTAAAAAATATAATTAAAATTCTTCCATTTATAATCTTTAAATTATATTGTATAAAAAATCTCTTGGTAATAAACATTTTTTTAGAATTCAATTATTCTATGATTTTTCGCAGCAAAAGTATAAAATGTTTATATACTATTTTATTTACAATTTTATATTCGATATAAATTTCTACCAAAACATTCCTCAGCATTTAATATATAATATAATTTTCTTAATAAATTTTTGATAATATTTATTTATTTTAATTTTAATTTCTTTAATTCTAAATTTTTAATATATTTTAATATTTCTATTTGTAATTTAATATCAATCCCATTACCTAAATGAATTTAATTCAGAGCTTATTGAAATTATCTGAAGTTTAGAAAAATGAAAAATTCCCTATAATAATATAATTTCTTTTAACAAAATTTATTTTATTAATTAAAATACAAAACAAGAAATAATAGTGAATATATTGAATTATGATTTATATACTAATAAAACAAAATCAAAAAGCATTTGGCACTATTTATTGATGATTTATTTGTGATAAAATTGTTATATCAATACAAATTAGTCACTGACCTTAAAATGGCATTTTATTTAAATCAAATTTAAACAAATAATATTAATATTTTTAAGTGTCAAAAAACTTACTCGGCGTTTGTTTTAAATTGAACTCTTTGAATACCAATTTCTGGAACAGTGCCACCAATTCCAGGTTCAGCTGTTGACAGAGAGAACTTTGACGGTTGGTACCAATCTTCTCCACAAGATTGCTTTACCACTCCGAAGTAATTAATCTTTTATAGCAAAAGATAGTAAATTGACAAATTTTTATTAAAAAAAACTTGTTTAGATCCGTTATTATTGAAAGCCCGAATGTCATAAACTGGTTTCCAACTACAATTTTTTACGACATATGATATAAACATTTCGAATTCCCCGTTAATCCGTCCCTCCAACGATACATATAATTCTCTGAAAATAAAAATAATAAGAAACTGTAGAATTTTGTATCCAAATGGATTGCATAAAACAGAAAGGATCCCAAATGGAATCCTTTATTTCACAGATATCAAAAAAAATTTATTTAAAAATAAAATTAATTAGTGTAGTCTTTCGCTCTGACTATTAGCAATATAATTGACCAAATTTTTTACCTTAAACTTTTTTTGATCTACTTACACTTAAACTTTACATAACTTTGGATATAATTTTAATTAGTGTTTTTTTTAATTTAATTTATTTTTATTAAGACCAGAGATCGAATATTTATTTTATATAACACAAATTAATTAATAAATGAAACACTTAAAGTAAACAGATCAAAGGTGAACAAAATAATTAATGATTTTACTGGTAATGCGTTTTCTTCCTTTTAAAATTTACAAGTAAATTAATAATAAGATAAGCCTTTGTCAGATTGACAGCTTCAAATTTATCTAAAAAATCAAAAGTTTATAAAGTTTATTTAATCCAAAATTTTCTGTTCAAACAATTATTGTTTAAACAAATATTTTCGTTCTTACAACAAATCGATATTTTCAAATTCAAATTTTTCTAAAAATGTTAGTTTTAAAATTTTCAACATTTTTTTCACATGTTCTATTTAAAACATAATTAAAATTTTATATTTTGTAAATTTATTTTTAATTTCAATGAAGATTTTAAATTCAAAAATAAAGATTTCATTTTAAGAATGTCTCATCTTAAATGAGAAAAATTTTATTTAATCGAAAACTTTCTCACTTAATTTAGTAAAGAAAGTCTTATCTTCTAATTCATTTACTTGTTCAACTTTAATTTATGCTGTTACCAAGAAACAATTATTTTATATTGAAACTTTACAATAACATAATAAAAATGCATTACTAAAATTTACAAAGAGCAAGTAAGTCATGTTTGTAAATTTTACTTGAAAAGTTTGAGAACGAAATTTAACATTAACATCACTTATTATTGATCTGTTTTGTTTTACTTTAGAGTTTCATCTATATTATTCGTGATCTATAGTCAAAATCTAAATGAAGATTGTAGTGCCTGTAAAATTTAATTTCTAAACAAATGCCTTAGGAGCCGTCCATAAATGATGTCACGCACATAAGGGTGGAGGGGAGTCACAAATTTGTGACGATGTGTAACGCGGAGGAGGGGATGTTTAAGAACGGTGACGTCATATCTTAAATTTTGTATTTTTCAACATAATTTTATACTATTTCTGCTTTCCAGGGACTACTTTTTAATACATGTTTTCTTATACGATATTAATGCAGCATTACACTAAATACATACTAAAATGACAAAAAAGTGATTTAAAACATGTTCATTTTCAAATATGAAATACGGCTTTTTAGGGGACCAAAGATTTGTGACGTCATATTTGAGGAGATCTAACGTTTTGTGACTACATTTGACGAGTGGAAGGAGGGGTTAAAAACCAACCAAAATCGTGTGTCGTCATTTATAGAATGTCCTTTATTAAAAATAATACATATTTAACTTTTTGTTTGAATATAGGCACCTTTAATTATCGACACATTCTTTCATTTAAATCTTTAAAAACAACCCATGAAGATCTTCAACCCTTCTTCGATGATTTCTCAATCGGTGAAATTACTGTTTTGGTAATGCTTGTTTCCGAAACTAAACCAACTCATTTCAAAATTCAAACTGTTGGAACTTATTCAGATAACAAATTATTGTTTTCTCTTAAAAACATTTCTCATATTGTCGTTTCTGAACTCGATTCTACTAACAACACTATGATACTTGAAGAAACGCAAAACCTTGATATCGAATGCTTCGTGACCAACTGATCAACAATCGAATACAAAGTTCAACTGATCAAATCAGCTTATCGAGCTTATTTTGAATATATTTTAGATGTTATTGTTGTGTCTCTAAGCTTTTCATTAACTTTATATTATTTTGTTCGGAAAATTCCTTGTAAATAAATCCCAATAATAATTAGAGTTTTATTAAACTTAAAGTTAAACTTTGTTGAGGTTTTAAAAATAACATTAAAGACTAAATTTGCACCGAATTCTGTCGTCACGCGGTCTTAATTGAAGATTTTTATTATAGTTTTTTACCGACTTTGAGAAATTGGTCCTAATGCATACTTTCTAGGTACACTTTACCATTTTTACACGATTTCTTCTGGAACATATTAGCCGCGTATAAACCAAACTAGATGCAGAGGATATATTTGTCCACATATTACACATCTTGATGAATCCTCAAACAAAAAACACTTCCTTTATCTCAATATCAAATTTACTTAATAAGTTTTTCATTTGATTGTTTTTCTATCTAAAGATTTGTTTGACTTTTGCATGAGGATGTCCATTTGTATGAATATCTAAAACAGAAATTCTATTCGTGTTCTCAAAGTGGCCTTGAATGGATTTCATTTTCTTAGGCTTTCTTCCTTTTTCACCAGTTTCCTTCTTCATGGAAATAAGTTCTCCTTAGTGTAAGTCGGCTTCAAATATAGGAACGTTGAATGGATGAACGCAAATAGACAAAGTGGTTTCACACTTTATAAAAAATAGTTGATAAATATAAAAAAAGCAATTTATTGTAAAAGTAAGAGAGGAATGTCGAAAACGCCCAATTTACTATTATCAAACAAATTACTTATATTTTGTTGATTTATTGCAACTTTTAATGACAGATATCCTTTTAATGCAATGCAAAACTTTTAAATTCAAATGGATCTTACCTACTGATACAATCCTGTTGCTATTTTTAAAAAAAGAATGCACTGAAAGACTGTATAAATAATATTGACAACATCATGTATCGTAGCGGATAGCAAGAGGTAAGCTGAGGCTTTTTTAGATTATTAAATTCTGTGTCATTATGTGGACCTTAGATAAATGCGAATTGATAAACAGGAAGACGCGTAAATAACTGAAATATGTCACGTTAGGATTGACTTTTGTAGTGTAATTCAATTGTATAAACGATCATTTAAACAAGTTAATTCCTGTTTCGTAATTCTACGTATTACTTATAAATGAACTTTTAAATTTAAAAAGTATTGCTTAAAATACCTATAAAGCTGTTCATCTTGTCTTAGTTTAATCTCGGTTTCTTCACTCTGTAAATTTTCTATTCGATTTTGGCTCTGTTTAACTTTCTGCTCTATTTCCATCAAGCCTTCATCGAATTTTTCACCATTTTCATTGTACAATTGAAAAAAATTGCTAAGAGTTTCCAAATGCCTTGGATCATACACGTTCACTTGTGGTTGTAAGGTCTAAATGAAAGAAAAAGAATAAATAATAATAATAATAATAATAATAATAATATTAATAATAATAATAATAATAATAATAATAATAATAATAATAATAATAATAATAATAATAAACTTTAAAATCTTTTGTTTTTTGTCGGTAGCGGAATCATTTATTTATCTCATCTATTAAATTTATAATATTGGTAAATCTAATTTGAATAAATAATTTGAAAATTTGTTTAAATAAATATATTTGTTGAATTAATTTGAGTGAAAGAAAATATCAGAGAAGAGGAGAAAGCGAAAGTCTAGTTAAATTTTGGTTGTGAGTGATCAAGGCTGTTTATCAGTCGAAATATTTCATATTTTATGAATAAACATTGCGGAAATTGCCTAACATTGTTATTTATTTAAATTTTATTCAAATAATAATAATTATAATTATAAAACAATCTTTAACTTAAAAGTTTATTTATATATGGATTTTGTCAAATTAAAATAAATTGAAAGAATATTTTTACTTTTTCTCTAAAACTTTCAATCGGAGAATTTTGAACTTTTAAGTCGGTATTTATGCTATTTTCATTGGATTCTATTAATGTGTTTGCAAATGAATCAAGAATATTTTTCTGCTTTAAAAATCTTGATTTTTTAGCCTCGTGAGATTCCAAATTTTGTTGTTCTACCTTCAATAGTTCTCGAATCTTTATTAATCTCTCGTTTTGCTCAGAATTCTCGTTGATGGATTTCGACGCAAAAGTCACATCCAAAATAGACACTGCATTGTTTTGAATTTCCACTCTGGAAAAGTAATTTTAATTCACATAAAAATTATTTCAAAACTGTTTTTATTATAGATATGTAAAAGTAAATCGGAAAATGAATATTAAAATTATGTTAAATTCTGAAAACTAGAAACATATAAAAAACAGATAAAATTCAAACAATTAATTCTTTTAAATTTCATTAATTAATTGGATTTAACGAAAACATTTCAGAAAACCCGAAAATTTTCTAAATACAAATATTTAAAAAAAAGCCGAAAATTCAATTATTTTAGAACTTCACAAAACCATAAACCCAGGTTTATTGAACAAAGTCAATTTTCTGTAAATACAAAAACAAACAAAACAATATTTGAAATTTTATACGAAAACAAAAATTTTATAAATACATTTAGTCAAGAAAGTCTTTGACTTTTATGTATTTTTAGAGAACTCTGGGTAGTAAGAATCGCAATTTCTGATAAATAAAACTTTGAAAGACAATGGATTACAAAAAATAAAGAAACATAATTGAAAAGATTTTTATTTAAAATATCTGATATCGAAGAATAATGTTTATATCTTTCATCCGTTTTTATATTGAAAAACCTTAACAAAAACACGGCATATCCTACACAAAATACATCCAATATAATACTTGGCTTATGCTGCATGTGAATACAATCCCAGCATCCCCACCCCAAGTAACACGAAATATTATATAATTTTTATGTAACACGAATTTTCAAATAAATATCTTTCAAGTATATAAATTAGAATAATTAAATATATAAAAATATGATCATATAATAAGAAGCTTTATTCTGTAAATCTGTTTAACAGTTGTTTTCATGAATAATTGCATTTTTCTGAAATTTATTCAAATTTGTTAACCTATGGAATTTTTTCTTGTATTATTAAAACAAAACTTCTATCTTTTATTTTTATATATATATTAATCTAATGAATTTTATTTATGCACAGATAATAGAGAAAATTCATTAGATTTAATTAATTTAATTTTGAAAAAAGACGATCAAACAATTACGTATCTTTAAAGTAAATTTATTTTGAGGAATGCATTCAATTTTCTATATTTTATAAAATAATGTGTATATATAAAGCAATAAACAAATTTTTTTCAAAAAAACATGTAAAATTCTGAATATTAAAACAATTACATTTAATGTAGACAAAGTTCAATACGTTTTTAAAAAAACTTTTATTGTCATATAAACTAATTTTTTTTTAAATATTAAAAATTTTAATTTTCTTGTCACAATTTTAAATGCAAGACAGCTAAATTAATTCTATAATTTTTATTTTGTTTTAACTTTTGAGTCTCATTATATTTTATTATATTTTACGTGAACTAGTAAATTGAAATTTTCGTCAAAAACAGTTTTAATAATGATATCAGTGAGCCCAAAATTATAACAGGCCAAAAGTGCAGATTAAGTTTTCAACAAGTCCATTATCTCTTATTAATAATCATTTTTGTAAATTTTATGAAACTCATTTAGTTTATTTGACATTTTTGTCATTGTCATTTGTATAATTCTGAAAATGAAACTTGATTGTCAAACCTGGATTAGTTTTATATTATAAATATCCAGTTAAGACAACCAGCCTCCTTGATATCATAAAATTGCCCTTCCCGCTTATTCACATTTAGGAAGCTGGGTACTTTGGCTATTGTTAAATAATTTTTAAGCCTGGTAAATTCTAAAATCTATTTTATGACAAAATTTCTAGTAATTATCTCTTTGCAATCGAAGACTTTTATGTAATTATGAACATGAAATATGAGACATGCTTCAGACATACAATAACATACACACACGCATCAAACTATTCATACTAATTATTAATTAGGTAAGTTAATTATTCGATTACTTATATCCACCACTTTAAAAGGCTTTAACCATTCAATATTCCGAATGATCGTAGAACTTTAATTTCTTGCATTACTCGCTGCTGCTTCCTATTGATATTTTCGATATAGTCCGGTATATTTTCATTTACTGTTGTCTCGTTGTAGGAAACAATGTTTGTTTATGCGTTTGCCAAATATAATTTCTACTGTGGAATGATTAGTAGTCTTCTGAACTGTGGCATTTAATATATATTCTATTTGTGGCAGTGCATCTTCCCAATTGTTGTACACTTATCATTGAAACAACGCTGTATTCAGTCTCATGTTGTTCAAAATTGTCTTTCAACCTGGCCATTTGTCTGATGATGATATTGTATATTTAAATTGATATTGTATCCAGTTGCCAGTAGTTTAAATTCCTTTGATTCAAAACCTTTTCTTCTATCTACGTAAATTATCTTTGATTATACAAATTTAAATATCCATTTAGTTAATAGAATGTTACATTCGATCCTCCCATCCTGGGCTTTAACTGCTTCTAATACAGTATATTTACTGAATTGGTAAATCATGGCCATTATATACTTCTTTTACTAAACGTTATTTTAAGTGGACGATAAAAGTACTTTCATTTGAAAATCATTTATGGATTGTTTCACGCGTTTTTGATGTTAAAACTTTTCTTTTCTTGCAAATTTCACAAGCATTTATTACAATTTTAGTGATTTCATCTACTAATGGGATAAAAAATATATTTCTAACGTACTCTTTAGTCTTTTCAATATTCGTGTGACAAAGTTCTTTTCTATAAAAGCTTTACTCTTTTCTTTCCAAATATAGATTTTATTTTCATATTTAATCAAATTGTAACTTAGCAAACATTTGGTTGGTTCTTCGATAGTATTGTATTTTTAATCTTTTAGATTTTCATCGTCCTTATTTTGCCACTTCAATATTCCTCCAGTGTTGGTCATTGCCAAAACTCGAGTTTTCATTTTCTCAACTTTTGCATTTGGATGATTTATGTTGTAACTATGAACAGTGTTCGTCTTTGTGATAGTCTAGTTTCATATTTAAACTACTCAAAAAATTGATCAAATTTTGAAATGGGACTGTTATTCGTTTCTTTGTTGTCATCATAAATGTTATAGCTTTGTGATCAGTAAGTAATGTGAATCTTCGTCCATAAAGGTACTGTTTGAAATGTTTTGTAAAGTAAATACGGACAACAATTCGTTTCTTGTTATGCAATAACCAATCTCGAGGATATTCAAACTTTTAGAACTATTACCTATAACGTTTTCATTATTGAAACTATTTCTTTGTGATAATACGGCCCCGATAGTGTTGAAACTAGCATCTGTATCAAGAATGAATTTTTAATGAATTTCCGGTAATAGTTCGTTAACCCTATAAAAATACGGGAGTTTTTTATACAAGGAGGTTTACTAAAATTAATCATAGTACTAACATACTCAGGATCAGTTTTAACACCTTCTCTATTTATCACGCGTCCCAAAAATTTCGACTCTGCTACTAATAACTTATATTTATTATAATTGATTTTTAATCCTGAATCGCTGATTCTTTTAAATAATCTTGAAAAAAATAGGATTTCATCTAAACATATCATAAACTCTGATAGACATTAATTTTTGACATTTTATGGAGCTGCTGCTATAGCAAAATCGCATTTTATTAAAACATATTTTGTTGAAAAACTGTTTTTTCTTTTGATTCTTCTTCAAGTTCAACGCGTTTTATAAATCGATTGAACTAAAATACATAAACCCATATAATGAGTCCAACATTTCATCAACATTAGGAATTGGAAATGCCGGCCAAATAGTGTTTTCATTTAATAATCTAAAGTCTAAGCACATTCTAATATCATCTGTATTTTTCTTCGCTATTCAGACAATCGGTGAATTGCAAGAGGATTCACATTTCCTTATAATTCCATTATTTTCCAAGTTTTCTACTATTTCTTAAATTTTATTCTCGTAATGCATGGGTTGTGTTCTTGATTTAATCATAAATGGATTACAATTTGTTAGTTTTTTATGCTTTAAAATATCTTTTAGGCTTATGTCCCATTTATTTAACATAAATATATTAACTCATGTAAATTTGATTTTTATTATTTTCTTTTATTTCCAAAATTCCCTTCTAAGCTTAGTAAACATTTATTATTACTAATGTTACCAACATTAATATATCTATGCCATTCCATTAATCTGATATTCATTTCGTTAAAAATATCAATGTCAATAATCATTTCTGGGTAAATTTCATTTTCAATTTAAAAATTGTATTTAATTTTAATATTCCCAAAACCACTTTTATATAATACGTTCCCATTAGCACAGCTTATATTTTTATAATTTCCACTCTTGATATTAACTTTTATTAGTTCAGCAACTCTTTTACTTATAACACTATTTTAGCCCCTGTATTTACATTATTCATTTTAATTTTAATAAATGGTCTACCATCATCATTATTATAGTTAATTAAATTTGAATAATTATCATTAAAATCCTTAAAATTATTTTAAAATTAATTCCTATGATTAATTTCATTCATTGCAAAAGTTTCATCATCTTTATGTTCCTACATTCCAGATCATCAATATTTAAATATGTAAATTCAGTAAAATTATTTTGATTAAAAAACATTCAAAATTATCATAACATTCATTCGAACATTCCTTGTCAGATGCATATTTTAACAGTCTCATATTATCATTATCATTAATTACTTTTGGTTGATAACTCCTGGCACGTCCTTTTTTGATTAGAGCTTGATAGTTTTACGATTCGTTATTAAATTGATTCTGCATTAGTAAATTCTCACCATCGATAACTGCGATACGCTGTTTGTAATCTCGATCATTGTGTTGATTTCTAAATTCCTAAAGTTTTCGTTATTTTTCTCATTATTGGAATTTCCATAATTTCTTTATTTGTTAAAATTTTTAAATTCTCACTGTCTCTGTTATTGTTGGGTATTTGAAATCTATTTACTTTGTTTCGTCCAACATGCCTGTCAAAACACTGAAATTGTAAATGTCCATTTCTATTGCAATGAGAACATTTTATATTTGGGCATTCTCTTCTGATATAACATTATTCTTTGCAGCCAATTTGGTTTACTGAACATTTCATTTTTATTTGTTTTAAAAGTTATTACCCTTTATTTTAAAAATGCATTTTATGTATTTACTTGGCGCTGGACCTCTCCGATCTTCTTCATTGTCAACTTTCCTTTCATTTTTGTAGAATTTTGCTATAATTAAGTCCTCTGTAAATTTATATATTATTTATTTATATCTACTCATTATAAAATTGGAGTTACCAAGCATTATAGTTTTGTTTTAAAGACATAAACGTGCGTTTTTATAGAACTTTATTTATTTAATATATATTTTCGTTGGACGGGTTCGCCACGATTTCATGTTAATTTATTGCCCCCACAAGTGGTTAATCAGTTTTAAACCTAATCAGTTGAAATGAAATAGTTGATAACATTATTGTATGATATTTACTAGAATAAACATTTTTGGTTCAAATGACTTTGTAGCAAGAAACCAAGGCATTACAATTAGGGGCAGTTAGAGAAAATTCATATATTTAAAGATTTAATACCAAAAATATTTTAGCAAAATAAATCGATAAGAGAAAAATAGAAAGACTTGAAAGAAAGAAATATTTTTAAAAACGACTCATTGCCCAAAGAAAATTATTTAATCAAATATTTAAAATTAATTAAAATTATGTCATTCAATTATTATTATTTTTTAAATTTGTTAGTCACTAAAATGACATTTGTTAGATTTTTCTCAATTTTCAATAAAAAGATAAAACTTTTACTTATTAAAATTAGAAGATTTTGTCATATTTTAAAGTTTGTTATCGTATAAAAAATATTCAAAAGAAAAATGAAATAAATCTCTTTATTTATCATATTTTTTGTACATACTAAAAATAATGAATTAAAATCCTTATTGGATATATTGTATAATATTAAGGTGACCAAGTCTACTAATTTTTTAAATAAAATACTTTTTGATGTTCTCTACTGCTCAAATATGTACTGCTTATGTTCTGTTTTTTTTAAAGTTTAACATATTCCTTTACAAATTTGAAATTACCTGTTGAATGTGCAATGTGCTTATTGGGTACTAATGCGACAGTTGAAAAAGTATTATCAATTATTAAGGATTTCTGGAGTAGTGACAAATTGATTTCAAAAATAGAAATTTTATCAGCAATGACTTCAGTGATACATATGACTTTTGTAATGTTTTGAAAGTAAATGGTATATATATGAGAAAAAATTCATTCAAATAAAAAATATCATTGTAAAAAATATTAAAATAACTTTTTCTTAGTTAAAATATTTTTGTATCTTTTCAATGTTTTGTACTGCTTTTCTGTTTAAAAAAATATCATCAGCTTAATAATATTCCAGTATTTGCAATTCTACAATGGCAATTAAAAGTAATTAAATGTGATAGTTAAAATACCAGGTAAATTTAGTTAAGTACAGAAGAGAACAGCTATACCAATACGAAACAAATTATCATTTATTAGTAATACATTTTGAAAGGTTTTGTGAAAGCAATGAAAATAATGCAAATAATAATAATACTTTTTTGTCGATGGCGGAATCATTTATATATACATAAATTTAATAAATAACTGTGTAGCAATTTCCGCAAAGTTTATTCATAAAATATGAAATATTTCGATCTTAACAAGATCCTGATCACTCATAATACAAAATTCACAAAGCCTTTTTCTTTCTGCTCCTTTTCTGTTTGATCTTCCTTTCCCATGAACGTTTTTAATAAATGACAAAATATAAACAAATTTTCAAAACATTTCATAATTAAATTTGTCAACATTTAAAAATGAATATATCCAAATAATACATTTTTATAAAGATTTAAACATAGTTAAAAATATTTTATAATAAAACTTTTTTATAATAATAATAATAAATGACAATAAATGATAAGATGAATGTTTGCTACAAGTTTTAAACATTGTGAAATTTAAATATATCTGCATTTTGAATGTATGCAAATCTCAATAAATATCAAGTTTTATATTAAAAAAAGTACGAAATAACAAGTGATGAAAATCTAACCTAATACTGTCCTTATCAATGCTTGAAGGAAGTTGTTCAAAAACACATTCCAATAGTTGACCTTCGGCAATCTCATATTTAACCGACCTAGTGATTTCCGCTTTATCCAGGTAGACAATGACACTGTCAATGACCATGTCTGCTATGCAGCAGTTATCTATTCGTTTTTCGTACTTTGTCGAGCGGGAATTTGTATTTGAAACTTCTTTGCTCATTGTTATATCAAGTTAAATCCAAATATTTCTGTTGTGAGTTTTTGAATTTAAAAAAAACTGATAGAAGTGTAACTGAAACAATTATTGTATACTAATATTCCATAAACTGATTGTCAACAACGGTTGATCAAATATAAAACTGTATAAAACTGTATACAAAATCTGGCCAGTTTGTCATTGTGTGTTCAACGGTTTGATAATGAAAATATTGTGTGGTGCTGCACAATTTTATGCACAATTTCTAACAATTCATCCCTGCGCGTTTGATTGTGTCTCCGCCGTAAGTTGGCTCGATTTTCAAAATTTGACTTCAATTTAATTATTTTGTTTAAATTGAAAAAACTGAAGTAAATTTTTTATGGAAATTTACATTGAATTTTTCTATTTAAAACAACGCGATGATTAGAATATTCATGAGATTCTCCGTCATTTGATAGCAAATGAACGACGTATGTCAAAACACAACATTAAATCATTATAATCTACGTTAAATACCTGATCAACAATATATGAGTTTTTAGCTTGTCATGAAAATTGTGATTTTTAGCATATTCAATTAAATAAAAAGGATAATGCGTGCTGCCTGGCCACTTTTGCTTTGATATGCACTTTCAAATAAAGCTTTGGTGGTATTTTAAACTATATTTAAATGTTTACTTTGTTTTTTAATGTATTTTTCTTAAATATATGCGTGTTTTTTTAAATGATACGTCTGAAATTTGGATTTAGTAAACGTTTAAAATTAATTTGTTTTAATTAAGTCTAAGTGGATTATTCAAAATGTGTTTTCATTTAATTATTTATTGTCTATATTTTTATTTATTATTTTCATTTTACTTTTAATATTTTTATTATTTTAATTATTATTAATTACATTTCTATATTAAAATATTAGTATGTAGGCCATTTTAATATTATAAGGTATATTTATTAGAAATCAGTTTGTTCTCTGAATAGTCTTGTTCTCATTTGCAAAGGAAATTAACAACATCCAACACAAAAATTTTTATTTATATTTACCACAATAAACACAATCGACGATACAATTTTAATTCCTTTGAATAAAGAAGATTCGTAACATTTGAGAATGAAGTATTGAGTTAGAAGTGGAATTTAGCAGATCCAGCGTGTTTAAGACACATATAGAAATAGTCACGAATTAGAAATAACTTAATATTAAGAGGACGAGAAAACCTAGCGCAAAATTATTTAATAAAAATTATTACAAAAAGTTTAGTTTCCTAATTTCATTTGCCATTCTGATTTATTTTATGATGATTAAATACTGTTAGATAATAAAAGTCATTTAAAGTATGTGTTTATCTCTAACATTTTTATTATTACTTTTTCACAACTATTTTAATTTGTATGACACTCTCTTGTCAAATTTTTGTGATTGTAAAGAAAATATACTAATGCAAAATTAACTGAAAATTGTGTAATCTCATTAATTTTGATTGGAGTGCATCAAACTGAATGTGTTTTAGCATTTATTTCGTGAGTCTGATAGCATGTCTCTAGTAAGTATATGTGTTTTTCTTCTAGTAGATTGCCTCGAGCTTGTAGCAGATTGAATTTGGATATAGTGTATTATGTCTAAATTACTCACAACAAGCACCTTGAACAAAAATGTTGTCGTAGGCTATTTAGATGGCAATATTGTAATCTATATAAATCTGATATGCATAATTCTGTAAATCTTAATTCCTTCGATGCTTCAAATCTCTATTGTGAATCAAAATCAATAAACAACCAAAATAGAACAATTCAAAGATCAAATAATTATTCTAATCCATTTCCATGTGGTTATAACCTTACTAAAGTATCCACAATTGAATCTCTTGATATTTAAACACTGAAAACGAAGATATATTTAAAATAACTTATCCTCGAAATTATAATGATTTCATAATTATAGCCACACTTAAATTTTTTCCAATTCTACCTATTAAGGCAGTAAAAATATAGTGCATAAATATCATCATCTTGATTCGAAAATCATAATGGTGGTTAAATAATAAAATAAAGAAAAAAGCATAAATTAACAAAAGAAAGACCCTGACAACACTGAAATGATGGAATCCATAATTCAATCCGATTGGCATTACGAATAAATCATATAGGAGGTTGCGCTAGGATAAGCCAGGGAACTGAATGCTCTAGGAGTTGATTTTTGAAATGTAGCTTTTATAACGATTAATAAATACAATAGGAAACTTTCCATAAAATAAGCCAGAATACTGCGCAAATTTTCTGAAATAATTAAAATTCTTCCTTAAATTTTGGATCCCTGCTCAAATCTTTGAAAGATTGATAAATAATGGATTAAGTAGACAGTAAAGGACCAGGAAGTGAAAATATCACAACGAGTAGTTCTAGAATTGGATATCACCTGCTCTTGAATGTTCAACCACTTTGTACAATACCAACATGGCAACTTACATGAGTGCATAAGTTGAATAGCAAAATAATCTTGATGGTAGTTAGGTAAAAATCTGTGAACCACCCTAAAGTAATCCCTAGGAAAACAAAAATAAAATAAATCTTATTCGCCACCAGGCTCAAGTTTACAAATGAGAGAGGAAGCTATTATTTAATTTATTCATTTAAGTTCCCATTAGTACTAATTTGAACTTTTCTAATTATTACAAAAACTTTTAATGATTCACGATTAAGCAAATTTAATTTTTATTTTGTGATTGAAGACTTCATTACGAGGAGAAAAATTGCTATTTAATTTTAATAATTTACCATGCACGTAAGATAATAATTTTATATTGACTAACCATTGGTAGTATTTTTGCCATGGACCAAATTAACCAGAGGTTGACTAGTTGTTAGAATGTTATTTCTAGCAACCTAAACATTTTTCTAACCGAATATTTCAGCAATAGATTTATATTATATTAATGTCGTACCTAAGAAAAATATAATTATTACACAAATAAGAATATATTGAGTACATAGTAGAAAAATGAAAAGAGAGAAAATAAAATAAACAACTGTTTAATCAAAATCTAATATATAGAATGCTCGAAGAAAAAAACGTGAATAGAAAATGAAACAAAGTAATCCGAATTGAAAGCTAATATATAGAAATTTAGAAAAAAGAAAGTGAATTAAAATGAAAATAAAAGTAATACAAATTAAAAATTAACATAAAATATTGAAAAGAAAAGTAAGATGAAGTTTATCTCAAGTTGAAGATTATTGATTAAAATATTGAACAAAATAATCTAGAAGCTCAATCTTACAAAATTTTGAATAAATGTGGGTTCACAGCAATCACATATATCATTAAAAGAATACGCCTGCTTCAGCCTGATCATAATTGTAATTGTTGGGCAAAAACAAATATTTTTGAATTGTTGTTAATCTGGCACGACATCCGATAAAATCAGGGCGCACAAAATGCAAATGGACGAAAAATCATCAAAAATTGCCTACTTAGCATTAAATAATACAAAAAGTAGAAAAAAAGAGTAGAAAAATACAAAAATATATATAAAAAATAAATAAAAACATTTAAAAAGAATCAAAAAAACATTAAATTTTAGTAAAATTAACCTATTTCATCAAATTGGCGCCAAATTCATAGAAAACGCTTATATTCTAGAAATTAATATGAGAATTAAGCTTAAAATGTAATTAGAAACTTTAACAAAAAAGAATCATGAGAATCTGACAACTAGGGGAAAAGTGATGAAATATGGTAAAAACGTGTAGGCGTTTTGTTTTATCGCATCAAAAAACATACGTGTAAACCTCCCATATATAAGTCGATGCCAGATCGACACATTTTAATGCCATTTTTCAAGAAATTTTTATAAAAATCTTTCATTTCTAAGTAAGGAAAAGGTTTTTTTTATTTTCATACTATTATTATTTTATCATTATTTTTATGTTTATAAAAGATATAGGATAGGTACTATCATATTAAATTTATATAGGTTATCACCTGTAGTATTTAGGTCTAAAAATGTATTGGTTATATCAAAATATTCTTTTTTTCGAATAATATGATTTGATTTATTTTGAATTTTTGAATTTTCATCAATTTATTTAACAATAAACCAATATAAATGAAAAACGAAATAGAATGATTTTTTCTCGTATCGATCAAATCCCAGGGAAGCTTCGCTTCCATGGTACTTGACCTATACGAGATGCCTCGTGACCAATATTTTCCATCACTCGAGAAAAGTACTAATGAAATATTAATAATGATTATTTATTGCATTTGATTTTATTATTATTAGGCTTAAACATTATCATTAATATCATAAAATTAACATTTACTTAAAACCTTTTTAGAGAATCCAAATGATGTAAATCTGAACGTTATTTTATCCACCATTATTATTTATTTTATTGACTATTATTATCCTACAATCACATGCATACAAGTGAGTAAAATTAATCTTCAACAACTAGTTAAAAGCTAGTACTTTGGTGTGGGAGGTACCTGTAGTGAATGGTAGTTCGCCGGGTCAGATCTCCTCTTCATGAACCTCAACGTCAGACCCTCTGTAAAGAGCGAAGGATCATGAGGAAGGCCTAAATATAATATAGAAGCGAAAGAAAAATATACGAACTAGAGACAGCCAGAAGAAATGAAAATATTAAATGAAGAAAAAATTGAATGATAAACTTTAACTAAATACAATTTAGGAAGCTATAATATCAAACCAAAATAAAGTTAATGAACGAAAAGGAAGAAAGTAGATCAATTTATTATTCAGAAAGAAAAGTCAAATGCTAGAATCACGATATTCACAAACAATCATCATAAAATGACTAATTAAACAAGTAATCAGGTTCTGTCATTTTTAATGTTTACATATCATTATATTAAAGAGAAAGAAAAAACCCTTTTTGATCATTTAATTTTAATGCGATAGAAAATGTGAGTGGAATAAAAGAAATTTTTTATTTTTATTAAATTTTTTTCGAACTCAGCCTCCCTAGATTTAGATAGAACGGTTATCGCCTCGCAATACTGTTATCCGAACAGATCTGAGTGTAATAATATGAAGACCTAATGTAATAATGCAAGAACGAATTAACTGGTTAGGGAAAACGGCGTTGGCCACCTGTCGTGTAAATTATCGATCCGAAATTTATTATTATTATTAGTTATAATTTTTTTTAGTTTCAATTAATTATTTTAATTAAAACTCTATTATATTTATTTAATCATTTTATTTCCTATCTGCTGATCAAAAATCCAAAGAAAACTCGCTCATCCTATGATCCTGGACTCCAGATATTCCCGAATCCAGAACTGTGAATATGATTAAAGTTCTACAAAGATTATAAAAATAAAAAAGCTATAGCGAATTTTATTGTTGCTGTTGTTATAATATAGAATATATTCATCCGAGATACTGTTTTAAAACTTTTATGTATCATAAATAACAATAACCAAATAAACTAGTAAAGATTTATTTTATTCATGTCAAAAATTCGAGAGAAATGAATTTTCCATAACGATAATTGAATCCCAGCTTAGGTGATTTCCTATAATAAATAAATAAAATTAGGACTCATTTCTGTTAATTTAAAAAGAAAGAACAAAACAAAATGTTAATTACCCAAAGTCGTGATAAACATAAAGTAAGAAATGAGGATTGGTTACAATAAGACTTACCTTGACGAATGATAACATCATGCTGGAAAAACATTTTTGCTGTTTGGATAAAATTCTACTCACGAAAAATATCACCCCAGCAAAGCGGAAAGGGAAACAAAACGCCTATTGAAGATCGCTCATCTAATGGGGCAGATAAAGAAATTTGGACCCTCATCTGCTGACATTCTCTAATAATTTTTCAACTTTTGTAGTGATCAATAAAATGTTTTGGAATTTTGGTCGATAGTCGTTTTGAAATCATTTAAAAACTTTCTATAAACAACACTTTTAAAACAAAATATAGCGATCAAGGAGTCGATATTATTTAAATTGATAACAGAGGAACCTATCATTAAAATGAGCATGAATACCTTCTATGGTAGCTCTTGAACCCAAAGGTTTTCTAGGGTATTAACAGTCATGATAGTATGGCTCACCTTTTACTAGAAACTGCCCATTGAGATACATTTTCAACGTCATTTTGACAGGTATATAATGGTTATATCTCTTGTGCCGCATCTGGTGGAATCCCTTGCAAGTGACCGCGAAAATCTTATATCTTTTACCAATCAGGTGCCCAGCATAATGAATGAATATAAAATATTTTCGTTCCTGTTATCTTCATTTCGATCACCTATTAACATAATACTTTTGGTATTTATGTTGGGCCAGAACACAAACGGCCTTGTAAATGTTTAAATGAATCGGTAACACACATGCAAACATAACATGCGATTTAAACTTAAACCTATTAAAACACCAATTAACCCTATCAAATGCGAGAAAGAAAACAATTAAATATAAAATTATAAAACACAAAAATAAATTAAAATAATAACAAAGTGCAACAAGATCCGCACGAATTAAACATAAACATAACACGAAAACTCAACAATTTGACCGAAATTTGACAATTTAACAAAAAATGCAAAATTTCATGAAAATGAAATAAAAATCAAAGAATTTGAATTAGAAATAATTCAATTAAAAATCTAAAAGAAAAATTGTCAAATAAAATTTAAAAATAATAAAATTAAAGATTAGAATATACCAGAAAATTCCAAGGTCAAATTTTGTTTTACTAAATCAAAAAAAACACGCAAGGTTAGGGTCGTACAATAGGTATATATACCGATTCATTTCTACACAATTTTAACCAGTTTTAACCAGTGATCGTTTTACGAATCGTTTTTTCAAAACTTGAAACCAGTACAGAATTACGATGTAAGTGGGAGTATTGTTCGAAACTCTCTCCAGGTCGCATCCTCGCAACCTCGATTGAGCTCTGCTTGGGTGTCGGCGTGGGGAGAGCGGTGTGTTAGTTTTATGACGAATGTAATTATTGGGTACTTTATATTTTAATAAATTATTTAAATAGAATCAAAACTTTGTTTTGTATTGTCGAAATTTTTCCGGCCCACAGCCGAAACATACAGCAAGATAATAAAATCAAACACACAATTCGTAATCGTGTAAGTGCGTGTATTATCGCCAATGATTCGTGCCCGTAAAGGCTCAGGCGCGAGAACGCAGGAGCTGTAACGTCAATATCATTCCGTATAGGGGAAAAGGGAGAAGGGGAAATAGTTTTTTGACTGCTTCGTCGACTCCTAATTCCTGTAAACTCGACCTAAACTACATTCATATACGGCTCAAAATTATCACACGAGTAGTCCAGTGGGCACTCATTGATTATGATATGAACACAAGGCGCCTAAGGTCAATTCAAAGGGAAGGTCACGGGGAACTAATAAAATGAAATCGTTGTTATAAACTTCTAATATCATGTGGAGAATCAATAAAAATTACTTGAGTAAACGTAAATTAATGCGTTGTTATAAACTTCTAGTATCATGTTGAGAGTCAATAAAAATTACTTGAGTAAACGTAAATTAATGCGGTTGTTATAACCTTTCATTGATATGAATTTCTAGGTTAAGGTCTAAAGTGAAGAATAGAATAATAAAATTGTTGTAAATTCCGAAAAATTTATGTTAGAGGCAATAAAAGTTTCTTAAATATGGAAATCATTGCAACTCATAAGTACTGATCAAAATAGATTTGTAAGGGAAAATAATAAAATAAAATTAACAACTGCGAACTCTCGATATAACCCTTTAAACAATCAATGAAATTTAAATAGCGTAAGATCGACGAAATCTATTTAAGAAATAAATTAGCTGATTTTAAATGCTATAGACACTACAAATGATAATAAAAAATTCAAAAAAAAAAACTTAATAGTAATGCGTAAATAACGTGAACATCCGAGTTAACCAATGTGGTACCTAACGTCAAATAAAACCTAAAGTAGGTAACGAATTTATAAGTTTAAGATTTCCCCTAAATCATATGATTTAACATTTGGTTTATTAAATAAGGATCGGAGAGTCAACAAGGAATGAATGACTTACATTTATTTTGTTTTAATAAACAAAAAAGTCCCGATACATGTCATAGTTGCAAAGATTTCGTGGTAGAACCAAATAAATTTAAACCGTAACCGTGTCCACTACAAATTCCTCACCATCCAAACCCAATAAAGAATAACATTCCAAAAATTTTATTAATGAAATAAAATAGATTGAATCCAAAATTAAATATTCCAGCCGAAGTTAATTTGTATAATCCATGATAAATCAATAAAGGTAGTCAAGAAAGCAATAAAATGAATCCAGTGGCAATCTCGGAGAAAGGAATCTCCAGGTTTTCGTGGTATATCGAGAAATAATACCTAAAATGAAATTTAAATTCATATTCTAATATAATACTATCCAATCAATACCTGTGACGAAATTGATTAATGACCCGTGAGTAACATCTAGCCAGAAATATCCGAACAAATCGGGCAGACAAATGACATGCGTTGAACGACATTCATCTATTTGTACAACAGAATTGACATTTACGTCTTGATCGATCAAATATTGATTGCCTAGCTCGCCAGACCTGAACACACACCGGCATACAATAGGTGTTCGAACTAAGGACATTCCACACCGTGTGTTTTAGTCAGTTGACGCGACCTTTACCTACTGCAATTTTCTACCCCAATGATATTCCCACCATATAAGTGTCACTGTTGACTCGACACCGATCATTAATTTGCAAGAGATTAAAATGCATCATTCATCAAGCAACCAAAATCCCTCAGTAAGATTCCCAGAGGACGTTGTGGCTCAAGGATCCGGAGCCGATATTTCAAGTAAATAAAATTTATCTATTGATCATGTTTTAACTTTACAAGTCCTAGATAGCAGCCATAGAGTAATTATCCCCAACATCAACCTTCTAAAAATGGACATAAATTAAAGATGCATTTAAATTTGAGGAAATAAAAAGTGTTTAATCGAACGCCTCGTGAGAGTTTTTTGTGTTTAAATGATCTATCCGGACTAGACCATCAACCCCAAACTACCACTAATATTACTCAAAGACCCAAGACATCGACCCATCACTTCAACCATAACTGTCGATTCGGACCCTGACCCGTCGATGAGATAATAATCTGACTATTGATACATTACCAACGGATATGATAAAAGTGTGGAATGCAAGGGAACACGTTTCCCTTCGAAATGAAACTTACGATTGTCTGAATGGTTAGGTCAAGAGAACCCATGTTGGATCATGTAATAATAATCTGAGTAATTAAGGTAGAGTAAGATACTGCTTTAAAATCCTCTCTTAACGATGCAATAAAGGAAATAAGATTTATTAAATAAATTGATCAATGGTTTATTACCTGAATAATAAAATAAATGTATGAATAAAGAACCATTTAATGATTTCGTAAATAATTTATTTAACCCATCTTTTAGTAATAAATTAAGCCTAAAGGTAGATTTTGTTAATTCCAATAATAATTACTTATTTACTTATTCAATCAGTTTCTGAATAGAACGATGAATGCTCAATTAGAGATTTGTCAAACGACCATACTAATGACTTATGTAATCAACTCTTTAGCAACAACTTAAATGTATAAATGTTTCTTTTTGTTGGTTTTATTGATGATCATTTGACAATTCATTCAGCAAATCCCCTAAAAATGATGGAATATATGAGGAAGAGATTATGAAATGATTTTATCCACGATTTTCTTGAGCAAGTTCCCTAATAGAAATCAGAATACACGAAGGGTAAATTACTAGTTATTTTGCTAATGATTTATGTAACCAAATGATTTGTTTAACAAGACCCTGTAGCAATAACTAAATGTAGGAGTGGAAGATTTACTAGTGATATGGTTAATGACTAAACTAACAACTCCTTTGATAGTAGACTAAATCCACAAGGGGAACTTTCCGCCATACTCTATTAATAAGTGACATCACGGAGTCTTTGACAGTGGACAACATACCGGTGTGGAAAATTGCTGAATGAGTTGTTTGATGATTGTCCTCTTACTATAAAATAAATGAAATCGATAGAGAAAATTAAGGCACATTTGATGATGACATGGTTCTCTTGACGGTGACGAATTCCTTGAATAGCCCAGTAGAATGAGCTAATATGACTGATCAAATAATTGAACGACCACTAATCAGTTCTGGGCAGGACCTAGTTGAACGATCAGTAGATACGAGAATAGTTTATCGAGATATCGTGAAAAATCAAAAACTTTTTTTTGGAGATGATCATTGGAATGCCGGAGTCCTAACCATTGCGAACGACGAGATGCCTGAGTGATGTGGTTCCCCGAATCCAGGTTATCGCTATATCAATAACTAAAACGTGCTAAGTTAACAAAATTAATGACTAAAAATAAGATGAAATAATCCGTTGTAGTTTGTGAATCTCTTATATCAAATAAAATTTTAATTTTTAAGTTTTGTTTTGTGGTTATTTAACCAATTATGCGTTAACCATAGACAGTTACAATGTACGTCAACCCTACCCTGTAAATAAATTTAAATATTTTTATCAAATTCATAAGTATTCATTTTATTTTATTTTATCTTATTTTATTTTTGTTATTTTAATTGGATAATGTCAAAGAGTAGACCTGCGAATATATTTCGATTTAAACGATTAGGGAAAAAACCGAGCATCTTTACCAATTTACTACAAATACTCTGGATTTTCATTTACCTAAGGAATGTGAAAGGATAAATCGGTACAATAACGTACACGAAATTGTTGAAACATGATTACGTTACATCATTATGGGTTATGACGAATTAACGAAACGAACGCTTAGCATTCCGGGTATTCGGAAATTCTTGGGTATTTGTGGGAACTTCAAATCCAATATTATTTTAGTAATTACGACTTAGGGAAAACATCACAATTTTTATGTGTAGTTAGTAGGTCCGACATCCTGAAGATAACCAGTTTTCTTTTATTAAATTTAATGATCCCAGTTTTATTGAGTTAGGAAATTTTTGAAAATATTATTTTCTTTTGAGAATAACTTTCAATCCCAATTAAATAACCTTAGCAAAGGGCGATCCATACGAGATGTAGTTAAAATTAACATTACGACGATTTAAGGCAATATGAATTTTTTGATTGTATTTAGTTTTGCTTATGATTAGAAATTTCAATAAAGATTAATCTATAAGTAATTAATGGGAGGGTTAGATTTGGCCTCAACTTTTGTAACCAAAGATTCGTTGCCTATGATAAAAATTTAACTCGCTATTTGATTTAAACAACAATGAAGGGAATTTAATGAAAAATCGTATTATACCTTATTAGTCAGAGAAGAAATGTACTAAACATTACCACGCAGTTAACCTCTAGATTTAGTGTGAATTAAGATAATTCATAAACACCTTGTGAATCTAGTTACGTGCCCTAAATTGGAGAGTCCAAAAAACGAATCAAATTACAACATCGTGTTATAAATGAAAGCAATAAAATGACCATACGTTGGGAAACCATGCAAAAATCGTGAAATCTGTGGACACTGTCTTAACTTCTCGACGGAAATATAGAGAATGGAAAACAATTTCTTCTCAGAGTGCACATAAAATATATAACAATTTTAAATCTAGTTTTCTTTTAGACGATTCATGGATTGATGAATCCCTAATCACAGTGCGTTTTCCCGCGCATGCAGTAAATCGCTGCCGTCAGGCAATGTGGGATGCCGGATTCACCGTATCCCAAGTCAGAGAGGCCAGAGCCGGTAGCATGCAACCAGCAACAGATGTCGAGCTCCCGTTCATCGCGATAAAGCGTGAGCCGGGACGAAATCCGGCCAGGGAAATTCGTGAACAGGCTGAGTTCCTCCTCGCTCGTCTCGAGGAACATCAGCGCCAGACCAACCTCCAAGTAGCCAGAGCCAGGCTATACCTTGCCAATGTGAATGAAGATATTGCAGCCGGCAGGATTGCGTGTACGGACGGCTACGCGCCGCCATACAACACCTCATTCAATCTAGACGACGAAAGGTTGAACGTCAGAGCGAAGCCCATGGATGTAGTTCTTCCGCGAAAGGTTCTCCCTCGGAAAATGCAAAGGGATGAGGAAACCGATGGGAGGCATCAGGCGCATCCCTATGCCCGGACAGGTGCGAGATCAAATTCCCTGCAACCTCCTAGAAAAACCAACAGTAACAATTATCGACGTTGACACCTGATAAAACCCATGTTTAGTTTAATAAAATAATTGTTCTAGTTAATTTTTCATACTTGTTTAGCCCACAGTATTAATAAAATCACCTTCGACGAACCATATTACTAGCGATTATAACCCTTTAATTACACTGAATTAGAATAAAATAACATGGTAAATTTACTTTACAGATATGGAGCCAGCAAGGACATTACGTCGCGAGTTGGACTACGCGCGGAAAACTAACGAAAACCTTCGAGCCCAACTCCTGTAGCTGACCAATGAAATTCAACGAATTAGAGCCACATGGATAGAGCCGGCAAAGGTAAAAGTGCTCTATCAAAAGCTAGCAGCCGCGCAAAAAGACTGGACGGGTGAGAAACAAATAAATCAAAGTTTGAGGACGCAAATAAAGGGGCTAGAGGTGGCGGTGTCAGCCTGCCAGGAAGGTGCAGCAGTGACATACCCACTCGTCTTCGCCCCTGCTCAGTTAGCATATCGTGACTCGACGACAACCTCGAAAAACACCCCAAAGCCTAGGACTCACCGACCAGGACGTAAAGAGCGAGCTAAACGCCGAGCCGCTCGAATATCAACCAACGTATAAGTGACACCTAAATATGTTGTTTGGTTTACAAAAATATATGTTTGTTGTTGTTTAAACATCGTTTAGAGGATCTGACAAATGTTAGAACGCGTGAAGTGGTATGAGAAGGTTAGAATACGTGAATGAGAGGTCTACATGAAAACTATAATAAGAATGACGAGATTAACTGTATAAGGGGACCTAAGAACCGAAATCGAGCACAGGCCTTCTATCGGCAGCTCGTTGGACCCATGGATCATTCGGTCAATTATAGCCTTAGCAATAATGCTCACTTTTTGCGGACGATCTACCCACTCGAACACAGTTCCAACGTTGCTTAGCAACGGGTGCCGAGTGGTAAGCGAAAATATTTGTATGGGGTTGTCTGGGTAACAACCATATAGTGTTAAACATCAACTCCCAGAAACCCACCATTTATAAACGAACAATATTTAATTCTAACTATTTAACGAACAAGCAGAATCCAGATTTGTAAAAGGTTTCGACAAGACGTGTGTTGGGCCAGAACGTAAACGGCCTTGAAAAATGTTTTAATGGATCAGTAACACACATGAAAATATAACATGCACTTCAAATAAACCTGAAAACACCAATTAAACCATATAAAATATGAGAAAATAAAAGAATTAAATATAAATTAATAAACATAAAAATTAATTAAAATAATAACAAAATGCACCAAGATTCGCACGATACCTACACAAATATAACAAGAAAACACAACAAATTCGACAAAATTGAAAAAATTAATAAAAGTTCATTAAAATGAAATTTAAATCGAAAAATTTGAATTAGTAATAATTCAATAAAAATTCTAAATAAAAAATTATAAAAATAAATCAAAAAATATAAAAATCAAAGAATAGAATTTGCTAGAAAATAACAAGGTCGAATTTTGTTTTACTGCATCAAATTTCACATGCGAGAAAAATAGGTATAAATACTGATCCATTTTCACATTTAACTTAACCATTTTTAGAACCACTTTGAAAACCAAAAACCATTTTGAATCAAAACTTGATTTTAAATATTAGTTATTTCAAATCTATTGTCAGATCAATTTTTAGGTGAGAATTGTTCTATTTTGGAGCTCTCTCTCCACGTCACATCCTCGCAACCTCGGTAGAGCTCTGCTTGGATGCTGGCGTGGGGGGAGAAGCATTTTATTATTTTGCTATGCAATTTTATGAAATGTATGGAATGGAAGTAGGGTAACTTTGTATTTTATTTGGTAGATAAATTAATAAATATTTATATTATTAACAAATTGTTTTTATATGTTTAATAACTAAATAAATCTGTCGAAATTTTTCCGGCCCACAGCCGACACATAACGCAAGAAAGTAAACTCTACATAGTACAGATGCATGTAAGTGCGTGGAAAATCGCCAATGATATGTACCCGTGAAGACTCAGCGTGCGCAACGCAGCGGTCGTAACGTCAATATTTATCCCTATAGCAGAAGCGAGAAATAAGGAAGGAGTCTCGGGCTGCTTCCTCGTTTCTCAATTCTGAAAAATCGACCTAAAATTATATTACACACGGCTTAAAATCATCACACCGAGTAGTCCAGTGGGCACTCAGTAACTATAATATAAACACAAAAGGCGCCTAAGGCTTATTAAAGGGAAAGGGTACGGGAATAAAGTAAATGGAAATCGTTGATATAACTAAATTGGATTAATAATTTAAATTGAATTAAACTCATTGGCATAACTAAAATTGAATGTATATTTCAAAACAAAATAGAAAAAATCTTTAAACAAGTAATTCATTGATTCAATTAAATTAATTCATTGATTAAACTTAAAATGATTATTGAGTAAAAATAAGTATATCGTTGATCAAATTAAATTAATTCAAATATTTATTAACGTAATTCATTGATTAAAGAGCGAGATTTTGTTAAATTAATTTGTTGATTAAAGCTAAATAAAATAAATTCATTGAGTAACAATAACTTAATTCGTTGATTAACTAAAGAAAGTTGTCGGTTAAATCAAGAAATTCATTGATTAAAAATATTGAAAGAAGTTATTAACTTAAAGTAGTTCATTGATTAAAGTAATGATAAGTAATTCAGGGATTAAATTAATTTAACCACATTGACGTAGATAGTGAGTAAAAATAATAATTCGTTGGTTAGACTAAAGTAATTGATTAAAGTAATTATCGAGAAAAATTAACATAATTCATTGATTAAGAACAAAACTTTCTTTGAATTAATTTATTGATTGAAGCTAAATTAATAATAAATGGAGTGTTTAAAGATAAAATAAAATAGGTTCGTGGCTTAAAGATAAATCAACTCGTTGTTTAAAGATAATAAATACATTGCTTAAAATGAATGAATATAAATTCATCGAGTAAAACTAAATTAATAAGAATTATTGCTATAAAGTGAAGCTAGTGATGAAATATTCTCAAAAAAATCTGCTAAGAACCTGATCTAGAACTTCTACAAGGGACAGAGCTAAGCGAGCATAAGTCTTCTATCGACAGTTCGTGAACCCGAGGGTTGTCCGAGCAACTATAGTATTAGCTAATGGTACTCAATTTTTGCGGGCAATCCACCACTTGAACACATTACCAACGTTGCCTAGCAACGGGTGCCAAGTGGCGATCAGAATCATTTTGTATGGCGTTACTAGGACAAATAGAAGGATAAGCAAGATTTGAAACCCTGTAACCCACCATACAAATTTGGGGGCTCAGCCGGGATTAACATGATGTTCTTGTATAAACAAACGAAGGGGGACACGATATAACATTACCTTTAAATAGAAAATGTCGAGACGACATTTTACCGAACCCCGGAGAGAGAAATATGTGGAACTTAAGAATGTAAAGATCGATTGTAAAGATCAATGGGAAATTGTAAAGATCGATGAGAAACGAACGACCCGACTACAAATTAAGACGCCAAGACACTCAACATCCACCAACACCTGACAACACCACATAACAACGACACTCACCAGACGCATAAGTAATTAAAAGGGCAAAATTCGGGATAAAATGAAATGGGGTAAGTAAGGGGAATAACGACAAACGGGGGAAAGCAATAGAACGATAATAAAATAAATTACAACGAGTAATTATAATGATTAAAGTAGTAGTTTATTAAAGCAAAACATTAAACTAAGAGTTGAATGAATGAATCTAAACATACAATTTAGTTAATTAGTATTTAAATTTAATGGGCAATTAAAAAGATTTAATAATTTTAGAAGTGGAACCAACAAAAATAATAGAAAAACTAAAGGGGATCCTAAACATCGAAAATGATAATCTTGAGGAACTAATTAATAAACAGAAATTAATTAAAAGAGCTAAAGAGGATATATCAACGATTTCAAAACTGTATTCCGACGAACATTGCATATTAATAAAATTAATTGATATTGACAAAGAGGTAACAACCGAAAGAATATACGATATCCTATTCATGAGATTGGAGATAACCAAATTTGGGAAAAGCTGGAACAAGTTAATAAAAAAGGTCGAAAACATTGAAGACGAGATTGCAACAACAATGAAAGAGCAAACCAAGGCTTATTTGGAATGTTATGCGTGCAAAACAGAGGAAGCACGAGTAATGGTGATACCTTGCGGACACCTGAGTTATTGTCATGGATGCGCACAAGAGTCGCACTGCATGTTATGTCAACGAAAGATAAAGGAAAGACTAACGGTTTACTTTCCATGAATTGTTATGATGAAATGAAATAAATGTGTATTATGCAGTACTTGAATTATTATTAGATGATAAAACGGATATAAAAAGAAATATGCAATGTTTGTAAATAATAAAATAACCTGACAACGATAAATAAAGGTAATAGACCGAACACATGAAAGCCGAATTAAGGAAATAATTAAAAACACATGCACGGAGACACAAATATTGGACGGAAAAATTTCGACAACCGAGTTTCCTAGTGTATAACTCTTTTTGTTTTATTGATATTATTGTTTTTATCGATATTATATTGAGATAGGACGAGGAAAAATGGTTAACCTGAGCTATCAAATGATAGTACGCTCACCCAAGGGAAACCCTGATCAACCCTACTAAGAAAGGAACTGGTAGGCCAAGTCGCGTATGTCAGCAAGTAACCGGCGAGAGATTGATCACCTCTTTTGGGGAGCTTGTTGATGCGATTACCACAAATTTTAAAGGGGGGAGTGAAGAGATAGACCGAGAAGTGAGAGAAAGAGTGTACACGGAACAGAATTAATAGTTTTGATTAAAGGTACCTAGAGATGACTTCTTTTTTCCCTAGCTGGTGGTGAGGCACCAGAGGACAGCTACGGACTGTCGTATTCAGGTTGTTATCAGCCAAGGGACTGATGGCGCTGAGCCGTTCGATACAAAAACCCGGATCACACACCGAGTATCGAACGATTCTTTTTTATCGCTGGGAGGAACTCGATACAATAACCCGGATCCCACACCGAGTGTCGAGGGCCAAACGGTAGGTGAGATGTGAACTAACCGGTAAATGGTTCATACTCAAAATGTCCTACTAAGGTCAGATAAGGGCGGCCGAATTGAGCCGGGAAATCTGACGGTCAGATAAGGGCGGCCGAATTGAGCCGGGAAATCTGACGGGAGAGGCGGGCAGAGATTAGATAATTTATTGATAAAATTTTCCGCGCCCAGATTTAATCGCTTCCTTTTCTTTTCACTATTCGGGAAATCAAGTAAACCGCTTTTGGAACTTGATCGAACGTCTAGGTATTTCCATATTTTTTATATTCTCCGAGGTACACAACCCGGATCCCACACCGAGTACTGAGGGAATGTTTTTTTATTGCCCAGCGAGGAGTTTGGTACAACAACCCGGATCCCACACCGAGTACCAAATATCCAAATGGCGGTGAGTAAAGCGTAACCGGAAGAATGCGCGGCCAAATGACGCCATGGATTGAGAGTCAGTGTGAGGCCTCAAACATACCCAAAAGTCACTGATGAGCTCAAGTCCGATGATTAAAATGAGATAAAATAATGAGAGATAATAGGAATAAGATGAATTAGATTAAAGTTAATATGACTGTGAGTAAGGATAAAACTGACAGAATATGATTATGATTAGATATTAGAGGCCATAGAGTGCCAGATAAAAAATGATTATGATGAGATATTAGAGGCCATAGAGTGCCAGATAAAAATGATTATGATGAGATATTAGAGGCCATAGAGTGCCAGATAAAAATGATTATGATTAGATATTAGAGGCCATAGAGTGCCAGATGAGATATGATTATGATTAGATGAGAAGTAATAAGAACGATATGATTATAATGAAAAGAGATATGAGTAAAGATGAAATATGATTATAATATATGTTAAAGGTCACAGATGACCAGTAAAAGAGTTAAAGCCGAAGGCCGAAGAGCCAACGGAAATTATGGAGGGCATAGAGCGCCAGCGATTGAGGATTAAGCAAACGAATTTTTTTGGGAGACATAGGAAATATAATTAATGGAATGAATGAAAGTATGAATATGATGAGTTTATATTATTGTTTTTATGATATAGATAATTGATACGACTATATAGATAATTGATAAGACTATATAGATAATTGATACGAGATTAATAGATAATTATTACGAGGTATAGATAATTAAAAATAGACTTAAAATGAGGGGGGTGAGTCAGGTAAAGAAGACCACCACGATAAATGCGAACAAGGGATGATAACGTATATAGTATGGTAAACGGAGGAGAAATTAGTATAGAGTATAGAATATTGGAGTGTTATTTATTTTTAGGAAGCAATAGTCAAACAAAGCAATCCAAGTCAATTTCAAAGCAAATCAAAGGAAAAAATATTTCAGAGCAAACGACAAAGCAAAGTGATAATAAAGAAACGAGTAAAAAGAATTTGGAATAAACGTCAAAGTAGTTACGAGCAATAAGCAACCAGAAGTTTCAAAGCAACCAAAGCAAGAAAAGAGAAACGAGAAAACCAGCCAAGCAGACGAATAACCGTAAACATTGATAGCATCAGCAGCCATACGAGAAGCAAAAGCAAAGAGAATAACGAAAAGAGTTTATTAAAAGCGGAAGAAAAGAAAAAAGTTCGCAACAGTAGAAGTGTCAAGACCGGAGTATCAACTACAGCAGCAACAGGAACCGGCACAGATAGCGGATTAACCGATTTTGAATTCAACAGCAGCGAAGAGAACGAATTACGTAATATCGAGAACCAGTTGGCAACGATAGAATCAGTGAACGAAGAAGAGAATCTAGACAATAATCCGAACATGACAACTTCTATAAATTCTTCAATTCAAGAGCCAAATACAATGTCGAATAACAATAATGCAATGGTAGGAGAATTCAGGGAAAAATTTAGAGGAGAACCGTTCGACGGTAGTCTCAACAAATTGGATACGTTTATAAAGGAATTCGAAGTTTATAAAACTATCTGCCACTGGACAGACCAAAAAGTAAAAGAGCGACTACCCTTGTATTTGAAAGGGAGCGCACAAGATGTATTTGTGGAAGAAGCGAGAGATGTAACGAAACTGACAACGTGGACAGAGATTAAAGAGTTCTTAGTAAAAATATTCGGAATAGAGAAAAAGGGAAATAGGAAGATATTGGACTTCCTACATCGAAAACAAAGACGAGATGAATCAAATGCAGTGTACGCCTGTGAATTAAAGAAACTGTGTAAAGAAGCCTTCGGAGAAGCAGATTTGCCCGAAGACAAAATGGTAGACGTCTTCATAAGAGGTATTAAAAGGGAAGACATACGAGCCAACCTTGGATGCTTGGCACCAGAAATACTAGATAAAGCAGTAGCAATCGCAAACAGATGTGAAGCCCATCTGGGATTGGGATATCAAGTGGCAGTCTTGGCCACAGAACCAACAACATCAACAGCCAATGCCAACAATCAAAGCAACAATATCAATCCAGCTATGAATCAATTCATTCCAAGAGCACAGCAGATGTTCAGGCCACCAGCAACGAGAAATCCGGAGGATAGAGGTAATAACCAAGTAAGTTATAATAATAATTTCAGAAACAATCCAAATGCAAACGAAAAATGCTCCACATGTCAAAAAACGGGACATCGATCAGAAAATTGTTTCCGGAATTACAACTGCCAGAAATCTGGCAGACGAGGGCATACTGAGAAAATATGTAGACAACTTGATAGCAAAGCATGCTACAACTGTGGTCAACAAGGACACATCGCAAGGCGATGCAACATAAGAGGAGAATCAAACCAATCAAGACCAAATAATAATCCTATGGGAAACCCACAAATCAACGTAATGCAAGAAATAGACATGTTACGAGAAACACTACAACGAATGCCCATGGAATTAAAAGAGATGATGCAACAAATGCCCACCAACATACAACAACAACGAATCAACGTAATGAGAAGCAATGAAGAGATTCAAGAGTTGCGAACTAGAGAATACCAAGAGCAACAACAAGCTGAATGGCAAAGACTACAAACAGAGGAAGCCCAAGAAATTCAACAAAGATGGGAAAATCGAAAACAAACTCCAAAAAGAATTAATATGATGAGAATGGAAATTCCAGACGAAATTCACACTGCGGAGCAGTGTGTTGAGAACGAAGGGGGAGGAATGATAACTGATAACGAGAAAACAATCGAATTAAATACGATGGAGAAAATAGAGGCCATCAAAGAATTTACAGAGGAGGAAAAACAAAGACGTCGACAATTAAAAGAGAAACCGAACGAACCAGAAACCCAAGAGATTAAACAAGCAGAGATGATGATAACGGAGGATCAAAACAAGGAAACATTGATGTACGAGATAGACGAACTCGAAGAAGAAATTATGACACAAAAGATAGAGAGTACACTCGAGAAAATAAAGCAAGAAGAAGCTTTAGAACAAGAGGAAGATCAATTGAAAGAAAAAGAAGCAATCCTGAAACAAGAGAAAGAACAACTAAGAAAGAAGGCGCTAATATTAAAAATAGACGGAGCATTAAAGCATTTAGAACAAGAACAAGCACTAGATCAAAAAATAGAAGTGCTGGCAAAGAAAGTGCTATCTCAAGAAATGGAAGAGCCAAGATTAGAACTGCAAAAAGATGAGCAGGAAGCATCAACGTCACAAGGAAAAGAAAAGATATCAGAACCAATAATAACAAAAAATCGAATCCAGAGGATATTGCTACAAAAAATAGAAACAAGAATCAGAAAAGAAAAGCCCACGTGGAGTGAAGCTCAAATTGAGAACAGAATAAAGGAGATATGGTTCCAAACAAAAGGGCCAACAAAGATAGTGAAAGAGGAAAAACAACTACAAATCAGTATGCTGAGACAAATACCAGACGATCAAACAGATGAAGACGAAAGTGAGATAAGCAGTCTGGGTGGAGAAATATTTCAATCATGTGAGGAAAATAAACCGAATCAAGACGAATCAAAATCCGAATTAGAGGAAATGGAAACGAATGTGCCAAGAGAAGATGAAACCGAGATATTAAAAGAAATTAACGAGATTGTAGAAGAAGTAGATCGAAATCAAATGTTCTTAAACCTCAAAGATATAACCGCATACAGCAGAATAATGAAATTAATTGCGAAGGGATATCAACAAGATAATGGTACATTCACGGCATCATGGAAAAACTTGATAAAAAAGTACCAAGAGAATCTGAAAGAATACGATAGAGAAGAGTATCAGGTAATTATTGATTTCCCAGAGATACCGAGACAAATAATAGCAACAAGAGGCGAAAGCACAAATGAGTTGTATGATTGGGTAGTGAAAAAGCTAGGACCCAGTTATAAAAATAAACCTTTATATTATCAAGGAAGGAAAATAAAGCGAGATATACACCTCGCGGATGCTCTAATATGGCCAAATGGGATAAATGTGGTAACGTTAAACAAGAATGAAACCGAAGAAACGACAGCGGAAATATGGCAGAAAATCCAAATATTGTACAACAAAGAAATAAAACCTGGATTAGAAAAAGAGAGACAAAAGATAATGAGGCAAAACCAGATAAAAATGACAGAACAAGCAATAGATCAAGCTAGAAAATATATTAATCGATTATCATTAACGAGACCGATTGCAATGAAAATGTTCGTAGAAGCTGTACGGGATACAGATATAATGAGATTCGATAACGAGAGAACAGATGAGTTGATAGCCAAATATGGAGAACACCAAAGAGATATGAGGGGAGACGAACCAATGAAGATAAGAATAAAGCTACCAAATGATGAAATAAAAGAGATATTGGTAGATCCCGATTGCCAAATGCACGAATTATACCGACGGATAAACCGAGAAATTATACAGCCAATAATCGAAAGTAGTGACGACGGCATGGTAGAGGACTTAGCAATAATGTATCACAAACGACAAATAAGTCCGCGAGAACGAACCCCGATATACGAATTGGGTATATGGGAAGACGGACAAACTATTAATATTATAGCCATGGATGAACCGGAGAGAAAAAATACAACAAAAAAGGAACAACAGATCCAAGAATTTCAAGAAAAAATGAAAAGAAAGATGGACCAAATACTAACCATCTACCAGTTATGGAGACAAGATGCGAAGTTGAGCACAAAATTACAACCGATAGACGACTCGCGATGCCGATCAACACCATGGAAAAAGGTGTATGATGAAAAGACGAAAGAGTGGAAATGGAAAACAGAGAGAACCGAACCAAAGTGGAGAAAATACGTACCAGGAGAAGCGCCGGAAGACGCAGCTAACGAAATAACCTTAGAGTTATATGAAGATGAACCATATGAAAATTTACCAGAAGAAATGCTAAACGAAATGGAATGGCAACCAGAAGAAGACGAGGAAATAAATGATAGAGCTCGATTAGCCCCATACACATGGAAAATAGGCGGATGGGCAGAAAAAGTAAAATCGGCTGAGGAAGAGAAAATCATTGGTATTACAAGTCATCAATTCTATACAGAAATCGGAGGATACCGTATGAAATTGAGAGCGTATCCAAACGGAGACGGAGTAGGAAAAGGAAAATATCTATCCGTGTATTTTCTATTAGCAAGAGGCAGATATGACGGAAAGTTAGAATGGCCATTTAATCGAAAAGTCACCATTTCAATCGCGAAACCCGGAAAATGGGAAGAGCGACACAGCGAAAAATTGGGAGTAGATCCAAGATCTATGATAAGTCAAAAGCCAAAATCCACTGAAAACGTAGCGGGAGGAGTACCACAATTTCTATTGAAAAAATATGTAACACCTCAATTCGTAAAAGATGATACGATATACATTACAATCGAAGTAGAAACAGAACGAGAAATGAGAATACGAATCCAACAAGAACAAGCGAGACCGCGAATCAGTGTACTCGAAAAGCGAATTCCCGGAACAAGATACTTGCCCACAGATATAGACGATCCTGTGGAGGAAGGATTAACAAGATTAACAGAAACACAAAAATGTAGAGAATTAGCAGCGATATTGAGAACCGGAGCAAAGAATCAGAGACGAACAGATTTAGCAAAATGGATAATCGATTCTTGCAACAGAGTAGAGAATTTACGAAATATTGTAAAAGAAATAGAAGAATACCGGAGAATGTATGCGTGGTATCCAGAGCAATTCCGGGAAATTATCCAAAAATGGAAACATACCGAATGGGCAGCCGAAACGATAGAGAAGTATAGTTTAAAAATTATGACACCAGATTTCGAACCAATCGAAAGAGAATTTTATATCACCGCCAAAGTAAGTGAAGTAAAAAAGCGAATACCGTATGAATTGCCATTTCATTTACAATACGAAGGACGATCATTAGATGACGATCTTGAAATTGGAGTTACGCAAATGCAATTGGGATTAATAAATATATTAACAGTAGCAAAGATCGCGGGTAGAGAACTCAATAAAAGAGAAATCAAAACGAAAACGCCAATAGGACGACAAGAAAGTCTGAATACGCCAGAAGTTCCACCTGCAGCAGATGAAGTAATCGTCATCACAACAGGAGATGAAGAGATACTGAATGATCTAAATGATATCGTAGACGAGGAAATAACCCGGAGAATACCGGAATCAAGAGATTTGTTCATGACAGAAAACGAAGATGATATGATAACAGATGAACCAGACGAGCTAGTATGTGGTCAAAGACAACCAGTCGAAATTATAGAGCCAGATACCGAAGAGGAAAACAAAAAGAAAGAAAGGAGACGCCGAAACTCAACAGGAGACGAATGGGACAATTGGATAAATGAACGAGGAGCTACAACATCCAAAGAAACGACAGACGAACAACCCAAACGAAAAGAAACAGGTACAGTAATGGAAAAGAAATCCAGAGGACGACCAAAAATTGATAAACCAGCTCCAGAAAGGAAAACCAAAGAACAAATGCAGATGGATCAACTGACAACGAAATTAAACAAGCTCAGCCAAGTAACAAAGCAGTTACGGGGAAAATTAAAAGGCCAAGAACAAGGAGCAAAATGGATCAATAGATTAATAACCGATATGCTTGGATTAGCAAATCCAGAGATAAAGAGAAATTTAAAACTCAATAATATCGGAGCAGAAGCGAAACAGCTCTGGGCAGCAATAAAGCCAATAATAAATAAAATAATGGATAATAAAGTACGAACCACAACCAAAGATCCAGAGGAATTATTGTTGATAATAAATCACTTAACGAAACGATCTGATGACCCAAACAGATATTTGGTAGGAATGGCCTATCTGATGTATAATACGATAGTGATATACAGAAAGCGAACTCCAAGATACAACCCAAACGGATATGAATTCGCAATAACAGACATTATCAGGAAAGTAATCGAACCATTCATCCTGACTCAAGGCGGATGGCAAGCTTTTATAAATTTAGTAAGTAAAGATGATCAAACCGAAATGATGCAAACAAAGTTGAAAGAGTTATTAACAGAATTCGAAACGACGATTAATGCAAGTGATCCAAAAACAGCCAGAAAAGGAATGAATGCAATAATCACCACAATACTCATATGGATGATGTGCGAAAAAGGAGTAGAACCGTTTGTAGTATACGATTGTGACAATATAAAGATTGGTGATAAATACTCACTAAAAGAAACGGAAGAGTGTAAAGCTGCAAACCCCGGAAAATTACAGACAACGGCAACCGCAGTATCATATAATGTATATCAAGAGGTAGACTTCATTAAAACAGAAATCAAAGAGTGCTCTGTAACAAGGAAAATTGTGGCATTTCATTGCGGACATCATTCACACTCAACAATTATAGAAGCGGGAACGGAAACAACAGTGGTCTCAGTAACGAGGAACGAATGTGAGGAAGGATTCACGACAGGACGCATCTCAATAGCTGGACGAGTGCAAGTAGCAGCCGAGGAAGGAAAGATAAAAACTACCCGAGTATATGCTGCGGGAAGAATAACGGCTGGAGACGGAACATGTCAAGGAGGAGAGTACACCTTATTGAATCAATTAGTGAAAGGAGTAGTAGTGATTGAAAGTTATCAAGTAAAGTTGGAGAAATATCAAGGATATTTTGATCCAGATACACAAGCAATGAAAAAGTATCCTCAATGTCTAGCAACAGATAGATCATGTAATACGGGAATGTCAACAATCGTATATCACGCCGATACCAGAACTTGTAGACTCACCTTACTGAAAAGCGCAATATTTGACGAAGTGCAAGGACGAGTGCACAGTGAAACAGAGACTAACACGCAAAAGAGCGCGTTGGACGAATTACGGAGAACCGGAAGAATCGGAAAACCAACAATTACCACAACTATCGGATCAGAGGTCACGCCAACAGTAGTAATATCAACTGACACTACAATCGGAATGAGATTTATAAAAGGACGAATGGTGAGCAAATGTGACGAAATGGTAGCCAGTACCAATTATAAAGGAATATTCTTATCGCGAACAGCAATACCGAACGCAAAAGCGCAAATAGACCCCAAAGATGTGAAACTATATCTATATATAAATAACAAGATGGATTTCCAATATCATAAAGGATTGGCATCAACAGAGAAAATATACTACGATTTGGTTAAAAATGATTGTATCCTGAACAGAGAAATATTAAAAACAAAATTAGCAATGGCAATCACGAATCCAGATAACGCAATTCCATTATTACCACTCCAGGAGGGATATTTCGGAAGAATCGTTGGAGAAGTTATGTATACATACAAATGCGAAAAGACAATTGCGAAGTTGCCAGAAAACTCAACAATTCCAAGAGATAAATGCATAAACGAATTAGAGATAATGCATAAAGGAAAAATCAGATTCGCTCAACCCGTAACAAGGATGATAAATCCAGAAAAATTTGTACCTAATATGTTTAGTTGCAGTAACGTATATGGACCACTATTCGAAATAAGAGATGGAAGTTGGTTACAATTTCCAACTCGAGTGATTGTAACACCGCCAAAAATATTTGGACTGACAGAATTGGCCAGCGAAGCAGAATTCAAACCAGTAGATATATCACAGAGTGGGATATACCAAACAAAAGATCTGGAACGAGCCAGAGAACATTTACTATTCCCAGCACAAAGGCAAGCAATACTATCTAATATTGTAACGATAACGGGAGGTAACAACTATGGAGAAAAACCTAACTACGAATTGCTACTATCACCAGATCATTTTCAACACGCTACAGCAAACATGATGAAAGCCATGTGGGGAAGATTCTTAATCTTCGGACAAATGATGGCAGGAATTTTAGGAATAATTCTCATTATTCAAATCGTAAGAGTGATTTTAACACAAATGTTAGCCTGTTTCGATATCTACAAAAGAGAAAGGAAAATCAACTGGAAAATGGCAATTGGATTTTTACCGTTCTTAGCAAAAACAATGGTGTTACATGGACACTCAAAAGATATCCACAAGATAAAAAGGTTAGTAGGAATCCTAACTAAAATGAATGGTACTGATGAGGAAGTCGGACGAAAATTCAAAGCAATAATGAGATTAGAAGCCGAGAAAACCAGAATGAAGCGACAGAAAACAAGCAACTGGGAAACGATGGATAAACCTCAAAGATGATAGCAGCGACAACAGCGACAACGACGAAAATCAAGGAGGAACACAGATGCTAACTCAAGAGCAAATCAAACAATGGGAAAATCGAAAGACAAGACATAGTGGACATTATAATCATCCACCACCAGTATATGAATGTTTAAAGAAAACAACAAAATCAGTAGAGAGAAACGCACCAGTAGAAAGACACGTACCGATACCAAGACCAACAACACTACGAAACATTTATCCAACACCATACGAACCAAATTGGGCAGACTTAGTACCAAGAACCAGCCAAAGATCGAGAAGTGTGGATCAAGACCCGGAAACTCGAACTATAGCCATGTTTTACAAACATTAGCTGGACCAACATTAACGGTACCCATAGAAATAAATGGAGTAGAGATAAAAGCAATGATTGACACCGGAGCAAACATCTCAGCAATAAAAATGGATAAAATACCAGGAAGACTATGGCTATGTATAGAAGAAGCTAACATGGATGTAATAACTTGCAGCAAAGAATCGGTAGCAGTCATCGGAAAAATCTGGTCGATAATTGAATATAAAAATGTAAAAATCAACACGTACTTAGCAGTCATCAGAAGATCTCATACCAGAACTATTAAAAGAAATAATAATAGATCTAGGATCAATGGAATTGAGAGATAAAACCGGACGAATATGTATGTTGAAATCAGAAGTGAGATGCTCAGAGAAAATAGTAGTGCCAGGACGCACACAAATGATTTGTTACGTGAAAGTAAACGAGGAAACTAGAGGTGAAATGATTTTCGAACCTAATCACAAATTTGAGAAAAAGAAAGAACTGCCATTAGCCAGAGAGATAGTGTACGTAAACGATAACAGTGAAATTCCAATCAATATTACAAATTTTGATGAGGAAGACAAAGTCATTTACGAAAACGAAAGATTGGGGAAACTAACACCAATGATGGATATTGAACTTCCAACAACAAAAACCGAAGGAACTGAGGAGGAATTATGGACAATCGACAGTAAGCTACTAAACGAAACCGAAAAAGAACAATTACAAAAACTGCTAATGGAATTTAAAGATATATTTGCAGCATCTGACTTGGATCTCGGTACAAGCGACGTAACACAACACACGATACCACTAACAGACGATACCCCAATAACACTACGGCCATATCGATTGGCGGAAGCTCAAAAGTCGGTAGCAGAAAAAGAAGTTCAAAAGATGTTGGACGCAGGAGTAATCGAACCAAGTTGTTCACCATGGCAATTCCCAGTGGTCATGGTAAAGAAAAAAGACGGAACACAACGGTTCTGTATAGATTATCGGCGACTCAACGCGGTAACAAAACGGGATACATACCCGCTACCAGATATAAATGAGATGTTACAAACGTTACACGGAGCAGCTTATTTTACATCGCTAGATTTAAAAAGTGGCTATTGGCAAATAAAAGTCAAAGAGGAGGACAGAGAGAAAACTGCCTTTACAATCGGAAAAGATCTATATCAATTCAAGAAAATGCCGTTCGGATTAACCAACGCACCAGCTTCGTTTCAGAGATGTATGAACTTTGTAACTCACGGCATCAAACAATGTATGGTATATATTGATGATTTGTTAATTTATTCTAGTACCTTCGAGCAACATTTAAAAGATATCCGTAATGTATTCGTTCGACTAAGACAATGGAAATTAAAATTAAAACCATCAAAATGCGATTGGGCAAAGGAAAAAGTTACCTTCTTAGGACACATTGTGTCAGCAAAGGGCAAAGAACCAGACCCAAGAAACATCGAAAAGATAAAGAATTGCCCAGCACCAAAAACAGTCACGCAGGTGCAAGAATTCTTAGGCTTATGTGGATATTATCGAAAGTTCATCAAGAGTTATGCAACCATCGCGAAACCAATACAAGAATTGACCAAGAAAGATACCCCGTTTATATGGGAAGAGGAACAACAAACAGCCTTTGAAACACTCAGAGACAAACTAATATCAGCACCAATACTCGTACACCCGGAATTTAAGAAACCATTTTTGTTAGCAACAGACGCAAGCGGATATGCATCTGGAGCAGTCCTAGGACAATGGGATGACGAGAAAAGAGAACGAGTCATTGGATATTACAGTCGAACATTCAAGAAACATGAAAAGAACTACTCTGTGACTGAAAGAGAAGCATTGGCAATAATCCAAGCTATTAAACACTTCAAATACTTATTATGGGGTCACGAGATATACATCACCACAGACCACCAACCATTAGTATGGTTAGGCCAACACAAAGAAGCCTCTAGCAGATTGATGAGATGGGCAATGCAGCTACAAGAATACTCGCCGTATATAAAATTCAAATCAGGAAAAGCCAATGCCAACGCAGATTGTATGTCCAGATTTGTATTCGAAGAACTAATGGATCACGATGTAAGGCAAATATGCATGATAATCGCAGAAGATATCGATTTTACAAAACTGAGAAACGAGCAGAAGGAAGACGAGGAGTTAAAAACAATAATCGAATTTATGGAAACCAACGATATGAAAATCTTCGACAACAACAGTAAACTGAGAGAGCATATGGAGAAACACAGACATCGATATACCATAGAGAAGGGATGTTATTGTTAATGGATGGCGAGAAAAGACTTATGTGTTTACCAGAAAGTGACGAAAAGAGGTTTGATGCAATATCATGATGGAAAACTTGGAGGACACATGTCAGCAAAAAAGAAACGGAAGCAAGACTATCGTCAAAAATATTATTGGCGCAAATATCCGGAGAGGACGTAAAAGGATGGATAAAGATTGTCTGATATGTGCAACTAGAAAAGCACAGGAAGCAAATTGGAAAGGCCGCTAAAGCAATACCAATTCCAACCAGAACAATGACGTTGATTTGCAATGGATGTAGTAGGACCAATTTACCAGAAACAACGAGAAATATCATATACTTCAGTAGTGACAGATTATTTATAAAGTTCCGAAGCATTCGCAATACAGATCAAAGCTAGAACAATAGCGAGAATCCTAGTAGAAGAGATATGCTGTAGATATGGAACACCCAAACAGATCCTGACCGATCAAGGAACCAACTTTATGAGCGAAATAATAGAGGAAGTAACGAACTACTTCAGAATTGCGAAGTTGAGAACATCACCATACCATCCACAAACCAATGGACAAACCGAACGATTCAACGGAATATTAATTGAAATGATGTCAAATTATGTCAGTAGACACCAGAAAGATTGGGACAGATATATAAATCTATGCCTTATGGCTTATAGAATGTCAATACATTCAGCAACAAAAATGAGTCCATTCAAATTAATGTACGGCAGAGAATGTAACATGCCTATAGACTTAGAATATCAACCGCCAATATCACAGTACATGGAAATTGATGATTATGTAACAGGATTCAAAGAGCGAATGCAAGAGATCTGGAAAACAGCAGGTATGAATATTAGATTTAATCAAGAAAGCTATAAAGAATTACATGATAAAAAGCGAGACGTACGCGAGCATAACTTTCAGGTCGGAGACTGGGTAATAATCGCAACGCCAGAAATCATCCCAGGAGTAGCCAGAAAATTACAAAGAAGTGGTAAAGGACCTTATGAGATAATGTATGTAAACGAGAACAATGCTCGAGTTAAATTGGTCAACAACCCACTTACAAGACCCATCTACGTAAACGTGAGCAGATGTAAAGCGATACCTAGAACAATAACAAAGGAACCAGAGAATCGAGGTATGCAAACCAGATCACAAACTCAACAACTGAGTATAAACGGACTAACGATGAGTCGAAAAATAGAAGCGACAGCAAATAACACTGCAGAAGAACCTAAACCGGATGAACCAAAAATAACTCCAAACGCGACCCAAGACAATGTAGACAAGATGGATATAATAGTAAAAGCTATCAGAGAAATTATGCCAGAATGGGTCGAAGGAAAAGGATGGATGAGAATAGTAAACAAAGCGGGAAAAATCGCGATGGATTACGCTAAAGGAGCTAGAAGTCCACCAGAAATGGACCGCATCAAAGAATGTATACCCATGATATTCACTATGGCAGATGTAGAAGGGAACGTACCTTTACATATTGCAGTGCAACACAGAAACACTCAAAGGATAATGGATATAATCCAACTTATGCAGAAATGCGGACATGCCTCAAATATACCAAATGAAGAGGGACAAACACTATTAATGTTTGCAGTAGCAGCAGATGTTTCTACAACAGTTCTGAGAGAACTACTAAAGACAGGATCATCGTTCAAAGAAAAAGACAATGGAGAAAATAATGTACTACATTATGCGCTGAAATCCAGACAGGCAAGTGCAATAAAATTTATAACCAGTAATGCGACAATTAGAGAAAGAGAGATGATGGGCAAAACAATTCAAACATTATGGGAAGCTATCGATGCCAAACAAGACGAAGCAACAGCCAATCTGATGAAATGGACCTATGAAGGCTCATCACTCAAAGTATTCGACTTAAATTATATGGTAAGAAACAGAAACGTTCTATTAAAAGAAACAATATATGCTCACTATCCATTTCCAAAGACAATAAAAGCAATGTTGAAATGGGAAGGACTGAAATTCACCAACCATCCAAAAGAAGCAATATGAATCGGAGATAGAAAGGAACAACTATTAATGATAATACACAGATGGCATCGAAAACAAATAAGATTTCAAGCGAGCAAACAAGAGGTAAAAGAAATGGACGATATAAAAGCAAGAATAATAAAAGTATACGAAGAAATAATCGAAATAATAAATGTCGAGGATGACATTTCAAAGGAAACCCCGGATGAAGGTAATAATGGAGGAGGAGGAAGTGACAACAGAAAAAATCAAGACGATCAAAATACTAGAGACGAAAATAAATCCAAACAACAAGAGAAAAAGGAATCATCCAACAAGGAACGTCAAGAAACGAACAACAGCAATAATGAGGGAAAACGAAACAAAGGAATGATGTTATTACAACAAAGAAAAAATCAAAACCGACCGACCCTGCTACAAAAAATAATGATATTAATTACGTCCATCAAGTTAACGGAAGCTGACGAAAACATCACAAAGGAAATAAAATCGTTCAGAATACGAACAATAAACGATAAAGGAATTTCAAGTAAAGGGATATGGTTACAACTGACGATGAACACAAGCATAAGTTGCCAATTCGATTCAATAGGAAAACCAGGAAAGATGGAAATACGATCCGAAAACTCATCATCATGCCAAACCACCAAAGACGTATGTAGAGATGCTACAAAAGATAGGAATGTAAAAATCCAAGTAGAGCCAGGGATAGGCAAATTGCGAATAATAAACAGAGGAATAGAAACAATTGAACAAGTGTGTATACAAAACAAAATTATCGATTGTTGGAAAATGAATATGAAAGCAGGAAAGAAATGCGAATGGGATAGCCTAGAAGGAAATGCAGAATATATAATATGTGCTAACAATGATATTATAATAACTTGTACTTTAGCCAAAACCATGGGAGAAAAATTCACAACACCAAAAGAAGAGCCATACAAACGTCGAGCACGAAAAAATAAAGAAATAATAATAAAAGTAGAATCAGACCCAAAGAGTGGAGAGGAAGTAATAGTCGAAAATATGGGTAAGGAACCCATCACAAAAGTCTGTGTATTCGAAACTAAAAAGAACGGAACGATGAATGAAAGAATCAAATGCCAATCGAATGAAGATATCAAAAATCAAAAATACCGCATCCCAACTAAAAGAAAACGTGGAAAGTATATAGTACACGTGCAGAAAGGGAGAGATGATTACTGGAAATCAATAGCAAGAAAATTACTAGAATCAACTATGACAAAACGTCCAGAAAAGGAAACAAAGGAGGAACCGTATCAACGTCAGATCAGAGAAAGTAAAGCAGTAATAATAAAAATAGAATCGAATGCGGCAAATGAAGAGGAAATAGTAATTGAGAATACAGGTGAAAAATCTATCACAAAAATCTGTATATACGAACCTAAAGGAAATGAAACAGTAAATAAAAGAATCCAATGTGAAATAAGCAAAACTACAAAGAATCAAAAGTATCGCATCCCGACGAAAAGAAAACTTGGAAAATATGTAATAAACGTTCAAAAAGGAACTCACGAACATTGGAGAACGATAACAAGAAAACCACCCAAGTCAAATACGACAAATCAATCTATAACAAAACAATCTGAGAGACAAAACGAGACATGGCAAAAAGGAATGCTCAGGGACGACAGCCACCTTTCAATTCACGAAGCATTACAACTCCAGAGAGCACTCAAGGATGTACAACCAAAGGAAGGAATAATGGAGACAACCAATGCAAGGGAAAACACAACCATGCAGCCTAATGAAAAGAATTACATGATAAAAATGATTTGGATAACAACAGCAGTAGTAAGCAGCGTAGTAATGCTGATAATAATTCAACTAGTGAGAACTACTAAATGCAGAAAGAAGCCAGCAAAGAGAAGATTATGGCCAGCAGTAGAAAAATTCAATTACGACATCGAATTAGGACAATACGATGCAGAAAGAACTGAGGAATATGAAGTCATAGGAAATTCTAGTACAAGCGGACTCTGGTTAAAAGAACCGTCCATTATCGAGGCACAACAATGGTCAAATGAATTTGATGTATATCAGATAATGAATGAGAAATACGGAGATATACGGACACTGCGTATAGAGTCCCCGGAAACGAGGGTATAAGATAGAAAAGGACGTTGTATATAGTGTAAAATATTGTGTAGTATAATAGTAGTAATGGTATGTATATTTATAAATATTGTACAAAATGTGTTAGAAACAGTAATCAAACAGAAATGAAGGCCGACGAATTAATAATATATTATAATCAACAGATGGATCCGAATAATGCAAATCAACAAAACCAAGTTAGAATACCACCGTTCACAGAAGCGATACAACAACCAGCAGCTGCCAATGTACCTATAGAGATTGTAGAATTAAATCAAGGAATATACCAAGATCAAGGAATCGAGGCAACGTGGAGACGACAATGCGAATTAATGACATTAATAACGAACAACGCGCAAACTCAGTGGACAAATACTCATCTAGTATTAACGGAAAGTGTGAACAGAGGCTTACAACAAGCCATAAAACTGGAAGAGCAACAGAGAACAATACTACAATTACAGAGAATAAATGAGCAATTAGCAGATCAAGTTAGATGGCAAGCTGATGAATTTAGAAGGCTACGTAACAACCAGCAGCATGTAGATCCAGCAAGTTGGGTGGAATGGATAGCATCGATGCCAGAATTCACCCCAGAACCGGATTCAACAGGAGAGTAAAAATAAAGCGTCCCTTGTAAATATGTAAAAATAAAACGATAGAAGTAAAGCAACGTCGAGTAATCAGAAAATTTTTGTAGATATGCAGACAATCATCGAGAGAATTAGAGGAAGCGAGAATCCATCAGAAGCTACGAGACGAATAATGAAAGATAAAATTAGAGTGGTGAACGATATAAAGGAAAGACTAAAATGTCGCAAATGCAAAGAATTACTGATTGGAGCGAGACAGACGAAATGCGGATGCAGAATATGTACAGATTGTACGATCAAAGTGATAGAAACAAAAACAATAAAATGCCCTGGATGTGACGAAACTTTTGAAAGAGATAAAGCCACCAACAAAGAAATCAATAATCTATTAGTTCAATGCCGAGTAACAGAATGTGAATGGAAAGGACTTATGAAGGAAGCCGAAAGTCACACAAATGAATGTGAATATAACGAGATATTATGCGGGAAATGTCAAATCAGTACAACGAAAAAGACTATGAAAGAACACCATAAAGTGTGTACCAAGAGAGAGGAAAAATGCCAATTCTGTGGAGTCATCGACGAATGGATAAAAATAGAAATGGAACATCGGAACCCAAAAGAGGAACAAATATGCGACCTATATGAAGGAATATGCGCAAACAACTGCTACAAGAAAGACAAAGTTAAATTAAAGGAACACTGGAACGAATGTATCGGCAAACCAGTTAAATGTCCGTTAGAGTTATTCAATTGTCACGTACAACTACCAATTGCGGAAATGCAAAAGCATATGATGGAGAACAGTATCGAGCACACCGAAATTATGATGAAAACGATAGGAATGTTGGCATGGGAAGTAAAAAGCCTACGAACAGAAAATGATGCACAGAAGGCACTAATAAGAGAAATATTAGAGTCCAGAAAGAATTTCGAGAGAAGCCAAGGAAATACACTCAAGAAAATGGCCGAAATGGAAAAGAAAATGCAACATATGACCAACAGTCTAAAGGAACTAGAAACCAACAGCTCGATGGCCAGAAAACATCCCACAGCACCATTTATATGGAAAATAACCGAATTCGCAGAAAAGCTCCAGAGAGCAAAAGATGGAACACAGAGAATTCTAGACAGTCCACCAATATACAGTTGGGAAAACGGATACAAATTGGGCATTAGACTATATCCAAATGGAGATGGAAATGCAACAGGCACCCATATCAGTGTCTTCGTCAGAGTAGGAAGAGGAGATTATGACGAGCTATTAGCATGGCCTTTTAAACAAAACATGATATTAACAATGAAAGGACATGAGGATTATCGTAACCCAATCAGAACAGGAAATGAACCACAGATGGGAAGACCAACAACCGACTGGAATACAGCAATTGGTACACCACGTTTTTATCCACAACAACGATTAAGAGGAGAAGGATTCTTGCGAGAAGATAATCTGTATATAAAATTAGAAGTGGAGAGGCCAGACAAGACGTTGTAAAAAGAGAAAAGAAAGTGTAAATAGAATGTAAATAAAATAATAAAAATCAAATAAAAATCAAAAAAACAAAATTACAAATAATCAGAAAAAAATCAGAAAAACAAAAATTCAAAAATAATGACGATATTTAGATGACAAGCGGAATCAGCGAAGAGATAACGATACAGATGAGAGAAGGACCAGATTCGAAATGGACGAGACTATGGAAAAAACCAGAAGAAGAGGAAAAAATCAACATATTAACAGCAGCAATAACATACTATGCGGACTTTGATGTAGAGGAAAGACCACAACAAATCAGGACAAAAGTATACCCACCAATGAGGGTAAAAGACGAAAACATGAGAAAAGAGGAACAAAGATACCTAACGTTTAAAGATAATAAAGTATTTAGCGACCGACAAAGTCAAGAAATGGCCGCACAAGGATTTTATTTTACGGGAACGCCAGAACTACCAGACGAAGTAACATGCATCTTTTGCCAAGAAAAACTCGCACAATGGAAAAAAGGAGAAACAGCAAAACGAGAACATCGAGAAAAACTCCCAAGATGTCCATTTATATTAAATCTAGACGTCAGAAACCAAGCGATGAACAGATCAGAAGGATTTCGACAAACAGAAGTAGACCAAGACGAAAAAGGAGGCGAGAAAAAGATAACGATAATAAAAAGTTTCGAAGATCCAGCAGAACTAATCTGGGAAAAAGAGACCATAAAGAGAACATTCGAAGAGAGAATTAAAACTTTCAAAGGAAATCCAAGAGCAGCAGAATTTGCGAGTCAAGGATATTGCCAAACAGCAAGAGGAATAATGTGCGAAGGATGTAAAAATCAACAACCAATACCAGATCAGAACGTAAAAAAGCTAAAAACATAAAGGAAAATGCATGTATAAACAAGAAAAAGAGTCAAAGAATATAGAAGTAATAATTACCAACCAACAAATAGAAGATATATTAGATCGACCAAAAACGAGAACCATAATGCTATTATCAGGAGTAGAAACACAAAAAATGAGAAAAATAATTAAAGAAAGGTTAGCCAATAATTTAGAATGGTATGACTCAACACAAGCAGTTATCCAAGCAATCAAGCGATATCAAGAGAAACCTAAAGAGAACCGCGACGAATCAATGATAAAAGAAGCCATTTTGGAGCAGTATCAATGTGTAACATGTTGGCAAAAACATGTCGAAATAATCTATACTCCTTGTGGACATATGGTCACATGTGAAGCATGTGGATTAAAAGTCGATATATGTCCAGTATGTAGAAAGCCGATCAACGGGCGGATCAAAAGATTCCGTTTCGCTGATCAGTAATTAAAAATGGAAGCACTATGTAAAAATGTAAATAAAGATAAACGTAAAAACAAAAAATTATAAAACTCAAAAATCACAAAAATACGAGACGATGTAAATTATGATAAAATTTTGATATGATTGAAAAGAGAGAATAATCAATTATTAATATTCAGAATTACAATGAACCAAAACGAGATGATAAACCAAAAGATAGAGAAAACTGTAACAGAGGACAAAGAGTCAAAAACCGAAAACCAATCCGAACAACTAAAAGAGATTAAAGAGGAATGGCAACGAAGGTCGATGAGATTAAAAGAAATATTAACATCAGTAGAAGGAGAGCTACTGAGAGATACGTTAAAGATAAAGATGATAAGAGAAGAATTAGAACAACAGACAAAGAATTCCGAAGGAAATAATGAACCATATCAAAGACGAGAAGAGGAGTTAGCAAAAGAATCTATGCAGAACCAAACTAGAATCAAAAACCAGAGGAAAGAGATACAAACCCTAGAGCAAGAGAAGCAGGATCAACAAAGTGAAATCGAAAGATTACGAGAAGTGATAAAAGATAAAGAAGCAGAGATACAAGAAGAAGGAGTGGAGACGATAAAAATTATACAACAAATGCAGGAGGAAATTGGACAAATTAGCACTCAATATCGAATAGAGAAGACAAAGAGAACCCATATGGAACAAGCCAAAGAGTGGGCAAAAAGACAAGCACGATACTGGAAAATCAAATGGACAGAAGATAGAGAACAATCAAGAAGTAATTGGGAATCGCGGATCAGACATTATATTCAGCAAATAGCCGAAGAGGAGGACCGAACAAGAGCTTATAAAGCTAAATGGGAGAACGCAAAGATCGAGATCAATAAATTGAGAAATCAAGGGCAAAAACCATCAAAGAAAATTAGAGAGCCCAGAGACGATAGACAAGAAAGAATGCTGACCCAGATAACTGATCAAGCAAGAAAATGGCGAATAGAATGCAAAATATGGGAGGACGCCAACGCAAAACAATCTAACTATATAGTGAAATTGGAACAGGAAGTTGAGTATCAACAAACCAGAGTGAAAGAAGTGCAAATCGAGCAGGACAAAGCTCACCGAAAGGAACAAAAACAACAATGGAAAACGGAGATCAAAGAAAAAGCAATAAAAAGAGAGGCGAAAAAATGGAAAGAGCACTTTCAAGAAGCCAAGAAAGAGATAAGATTGTTACCCAAAAAGATATTAAATATGGAAGATTGGGAACTTTGGGAACAAGTTGAAGTGCAGAAAGAAACAATCGAAGAACTAAACGAGCAGGTCCAAACCTTAGAATTTCGGGAAAAAATCAGACAAGGCACAATAAGAAGGCTCAGGAGACACGAAAAGGAATACGAACAACAATTCAACGAAATGGACAAGAGAGCAGCAGAAACGAGAAATCAACTTACAGACGAAAAACGACAAAATCAACAATTAAACGAGAAGATAACAGAACTCCAACAGGAGGTGAACGGGCACCGAGGAGTTGCAGTATTCAAAGAGATCCAGTTGAGACATCAACTCGAAGTCAACGAACAGTTGAAAGAACAAGTTGAAGCAGAGATAAAAGCGATAAAGCAAGGATATGAGGAAAATGAACAGAACGTGAGGACAGAGATCGAAAAGTTAAAGGCGTTGGAAAATACGCATCAATTGGAAACGCAAGTAGAGGAGTTAACAGAAAATGCAGAATATCTTGCCTATCTCTTAGATGAAGAGATACAAATATCAAATACCTTGCGTGAAGAGATAAATATGTTACAAAACCGACCACCAATCCTGCTTATGCCGTTATACCCAACTGAGATACCAACCCAAGTACCCGCCGAACCCGATGAAGGATTCGGGGAGACGGACGAAGCGGCAATATAAATCTAAAGAGGAAAAAATTGTAAAAAGTGTAAAAATAATAAAAATAAAGAAAAATAATAAAAACAAAAATTGTAATCGATGTGTATTCAGTATGAATCCAAATGAAATAGAAATCCGAATGAATCTAGAAGACGGAGAATACGTACCAAGCCCAATTCAATTAGTGGAACCAATCGAGCAAGACCCACTGAGGTATTATAGTAAAAGGTGGAGAGCCGAAAGGAAAGAATGGCAAGAGTTAGTGGAGGAACAAGATTCAGAAATCGCCCGAATAAATCAACAGTTAATACAGTCAAAACAACTAGTTAATACGATAAAACGAAAACTAACATCCAACATGGGAGAAAACAGAGATCAAATGAGAAAAAATGAACGATTAAGACGAGAATTAGCTGAAATAAAAACTCGTGTAATCCTGGAAGATTATTGGAAAACCGAAGCAGAACGAATGAGAGATAGCAGAAAAAGCGAACAGAGATATGTAATACAACTGGAAGACAGTTGTAAAGAAGCCAGAGAAATAAAAGAGAGCCATCAACAAGCTCAAGATGAGATTAAAGCGCTAACAGAACAGCTTCAAGAAACAAAACGAAAACTGGAAAAACAAACAACCAAACGAGTCAATTATAAGCGTCAGCTCAAGAGAAAACAAACAAAAGAAAGAAACCTCCAAATGAAAATCTATAATCAACAAAGGGTAATCAAAGAAAACAAAGAACGACTAAAAGAACTCCCAAAAATAACCGAGCGATTAATAAGAGCCCAAGTCTTAATAATGAGATTTTCAGAAGACAGAATTAAATAAACGAAATAATCTTGTAAATAAATATAAAATTGATTATGTATCAAAAATAGAAGTTATGAACCCAAACCTATGGATAACAATGATAATGATGGTAATGAGAAAGTGCAATACCGAGAATCCGTTAGAAAAATGCGAGAAATCCCAACCCTTCAGAAGAGAAGACAGCACCTGTGCCGATTTCAAAGAAATTTGTAGTAATCCCGATAATGAAGAATGTCAACAGATAAACCTACAATGTATACAATGCCCCATGAAAGAGAACAAGGACGAATTGAAACAGAATATCGAGAAAACCCAAATAATGGTACAAACCCTACTGAAAAATAATGAAGAGATAGCCAATATAAAAAATGAGAACCAAGAGATAAAGAAAACCTTAGAAACAATTACCAGACAAATTCAAAGAAAAGCCAAAACAAATCCCAATAATAAACCAATCCAAGAAATGCAAAAGATCGTCCTATCAATCCAAAAGCAACTAAGAAAACAAACTAAACAGAAAAATGAACCCAGTACAACGACTCTATCAATCGAACTTAGACTACCGATTAGTATAATATCCAACATAATACTCTTAATATGCTGTCTCATCATCGGCCTAACAAAAAACAAACAAAGGCAAAATACCCCAATTCAGAAATTCAGAAGAATGATCAACCAAATCCGAAACACCAATCAAGCTAGCAAAACTTCAATACTCTCGCAAATTTCTATCAATCACCCTTCAAGATCAACCCAGCTCGAAAGCGAAACCCAAGCCGTCAGCGATTCATTCGAAGCTAAATATAACTGATTTACATTGATTTAAACTGATTTTACTAACTCGTACTGATCTACAGTAATTCGAACTGATTTTACTAACTCATAATGATTTACATTGATATTGAACTACACAATTGATATTTGATTATGTACAGTAGCCGGACCTTAAGTCCATCTTTATCTTAATGATTAACCTTACCGTAGAAATTTTTATGAATGTGAATATGGAAAACGGAAATGTATGTATTATTTTGAAATCAATCGAAATTGCGGGTCGCAATTTTACGGACCCCCGAGTGTTTTATGTTGGGCCAGAACGTAAACGGCCTTGAAAAATGTTTTAATGGATCAGTAACACACATGAAAATATAACATGCACTTCAAATAAACCTGAAAACACCAATTAAACCATATAAAATATGAGAAAATAAAAGAATTAAATATAAATTAATAAACATAAAAATTAATTAAAATAATAACAAAATGCACCAAGATTCGCACGATACCTACACAAATATAACAAGAAAACACAACAAATTCGACAAAATTGAAAAAATTAATAAAAGTTCATTAAAATGAAATTTAAATCGAAAAATTTGAATTAGTAATAATTCAATAAAAATTCTAAATAAAAAATTATAAAAATAAATCAAAAAATATAAAAATCAAAGAATAGAATTTGCTAGAAAATAACAAGGTCGAATTTTGTTTTACTGCATCAAATTTCACATGCGAGAAAAATAGGTATAAATACTGATCCATTTTCACATTTAACTTAACCATTTTTAGAACCACTTTGAAAACCAAAAACCATTTTGAATCAAAACTTGATTTTAAATATTAGTTATTTCAAATCTATTGTCAGATCAATTTTTAGGTGAGAATTGTTCTATTTTGGAGCTCTCTCTCCACGTCACATCCTCGCAACCTCGGTAGAGCTCTGCTTGGATGCTGGCGTGGGGGGAGAAGCATTTTATTATTTTGCTATGCAATTTTATGAAATGTATGGAATGGAAGTAGGGTAACTTTGTATTTTATTTGGTAGATAAATTAATAAATATTTATATTATTAACAAATTGTTTTTATATGTTTAATAACTAAATAAATCTGTCGAAATTTTTCCGGCCCACAGCCGACACATAACGCAAGAAAGTAAACTCTACATAGTACAGATGCATGTAAGTGCGTGGAAAATCGCCAATGATATGTACCCGTGAAGACTCAGCGTGCGCAACGCAGCGGTCGTAACGTCAATATTTATCCCTATAGCAGAAGCGAGAAATAAGGAAGGAGTCTCGGGCTGCTTCCTCGTTTCTCAATTCTGAAAAATCGACCTAAAATTATATTACACACGGCTTAAAATCATCACACCGAGTAGTCCAGTGGGCACTCAGTAACTATAATATAAACACAAAAGGCGCCTAAGGCTTATTAAAGGGAAAGGGTACGGGAATAAATTAAATGGAAATCGTTGATATAACTAATTTGGATTAATAATTTAAATTGAATTAAACTCATTGGCATAACTAAAATTGAATGTATATTTCAAAACAAAATAGAAAAAAATCTTTAAACAAGTAATTCATTGATTCAATTAAATTAATTCATTGATTAAACTTAAAATGATTATTGAGTAAAAATAAGTATATCGTTGATCAAATTAAATTAATTCAAATATTTATTAACGTAATTCATTGATTAAAGAGCGAGATTTTGTTAAATTAATTTGTTGATTAAAGCTAAATAAAATAAATTCATTGAGTAACAATAACTTAATTCGTTGATTAACTAAAGAAAGTTGTCGGTTAAATCAAGAAATTCATTGATTAAAAATATTGAAAGAAGTTATTAACTTAAAGTAGTTCATTGATTAAAGTAATGATAAGTAATTCAGGGATTAAATTAATTTAACCACATTGACGTAGATAGTGAGTAAAAATAATAATTCGTTGGTTAGACTAAAGTAATTGATTAAAGTAATTATCGAGAAAAATTAACATAATTCATTGATTAAGAACAAAACTTTCTTTGAATTAATTTATTGATTGAAGCTAAATTAATAATAAATGGAGTGTTTAAAGATAAAATAAAATAGGTTCGTGGCTTAAAGATAAATCAACTCGTTGTTTAAAGATAATAAATACATTGCTTAAAATGAATGAATATAAATTCATCGAGTAAAACTAAATTAATAAGAATTATTGCTATAAAGTGAAGCTAGTGATGAAATATTCTCAAAAAAATCTGCTAAGAACCTGATCTAGAACTTCTACAAGGGACAGAGCTAAGCGAGCATAAGTCTTCTATCGACAGCTCGTGAACCCGAGGGTTGTCCGAGCAACTATAGTATTAGCTAATGGTACTCAATTTTTGCGTGCAATCCACCACTTGAACACATTACCAACGTTGCCTAGCAACGGGTGCCAAGTGGCGATCAGAATCATTTTGTATAGCGTTACTAGGACAACTAGAAGGATAAGCAAGATTTGAAACCCTGTAACCCACCACGTGGCACACTACCACACAGCGTGCAGAAGCTTTGATTAGAAGATGTCACCGTCTAGAAGAAACCTGGATGCGTTCTAATGCTGCTAAAAAACTCACCCAGCAAAATGAACTATTAAAAGCCCAGTTCTTAGAAATGATCGAGAAATATACCCAATGGTATTATTTTCTTATGTGTGTCTTATGACAATACTTTTGAAAGTGGTCGCATTTATATTTTTGTTTTCAACCAAATATCCTACAGTATTCATTAGTCATTGAAAAATTAATGAGTTAAAATGAGTTAATTTTTTAATAATTTACTCTAGGGGGCTTGTAAATTTGATCATGATTGTTTACATATAATGATGTAATTAATTTAAATCCATTTTAAATTTACTTTCAAATTAAATATTTAATATTGTTAGTGAATTATTATTTTAATTAAACTTGCCTCGAATAATATTTTTTAAATTAAAAGAATCTAGTTCAAATAAAATATATGATTTCATGTCGATTTATAATTTTTAAAGAAACATAAAATCTTTGTTTAAATATTCGCATTTCTTAAGTTTGGTTGATGAATTCATATAGAAATAAAATTTCTTTAGTTAATTCTAGTATAGATTCAAGTATTAAATAATAATTATTTTGTATTTTTAAAATTGTATATACCAGGCGTTAATGATAATTCTGACAATGAGAGTCCAGGTAGTTTAATATATTTATAGTTATATGTTATTATTTTTTAGTGATCCGCATTATTGACAAAAAAGGTATTCTACTGTACATATTTCCTTTCAAATTATATTAGTAGAAAAAAATGATGATTCAATTTCAGAAATGTTCAAAAAAATGTCTCTTAAAGGTTAATTCTAAATTTATTGTTCGATTTTAAATTTTATTTTCAGATAGAAAAAGTATATTATCAGACAATGTCAATAATAAGGAAATTTCCAATAGTGGTAATTAAAATGTTGAGTTGTTTTTATAAATAAATGTTAAGTGTTCATGACGAGTTCACCAATTAGTAAAAGCAGTCTTCTTAAAAAGCCAGGTAACAGTCTTTATTTAAACAGATGATAACTATTAAAATAGTCTTCAAAATTCATTCTCATTCTTCCAATCAAATTATTGACAATTTAGAGAAAGGTAAGTTAAATCGTTTCCATTATCTATTTTTATATACTTAGAAAACCAAAATCCCAGGAAATCAGTAGACTGCAATAAGAATAAAGGTAAAAAATATTTTGCTTATTTAAATTACATGCTAGTTTTAGAAAATTTTGGAAACACTACTGAAGGTTATTATTAAAAAATTATTTTCTGATTAATATTATTAACTATTGTTATCAAATCACAATTCACTTTAACAAAATATCTAATGAAGGATTTATTATAGAAAATAATAATATTTTATGCATGAATTTGAATGTCATAAAAGGTAACAAACATTTTCCGTTTGTGTGAATTACGCGAAATTACTTGCCGGTAATTTGACGCTATTGGTTTAATAAGTAGATTTGTGGTGGTTTTAATGAAAATTAGCGAATTTGTGTTCATATATAATGTTTTTGGATATACTGGAGTCTCTATTAAATCGCTATCATTTTCGACGTTCTGATTGAACCAAACTTGTAATCATTATATTTTACATTCAAAATGAGATTTCATAATTATATATAGTTATATATTCACTATTTTTTTCTACACCAAAATATTGACCAATCAACTGTTAATGATAAATTCTCGACCAATGAATAACAATGAACGGCCATTGGTTGTTTAAATTGATTTAAAAAATTCATATTTTATCGGCTTCAATTAATATTTTTGCGAATACCAGATCTCGACTTTAATTTAAGTGGGACATTAAAAGGGGTCGGAGGGCGTAATTTAAAAAAAAACTGTATATATATATTTCGGAAGATATAATTAAAATGTCCCGTATTTTCCGAATCGTATAGAGCATATAAACGACCAGTGCAGACATTCTGACTCAAACAGATCTGTATTCAGCAAACTTAAAGTGACTTTTTGTATATGGATCTTTTCCTTTGTATCGATTTGAAGTGTACACAGTACCACTCACAAATGAAGCTTGCAACCACGGGACAAGGCAAAATGATCTAGACTCTGTTTTGACTCACTGTGTGGCTAGTAGGATATCAAAAGCTTTGTTTATTCGTGTGTGTGTGTTCCGGTTGCCCTTTAAAACGCTCCGAATTGTGAATAATGCAAGCAGATGGAATTGGAAGATATTTTGATTTCAACTAACCTCGTATTCTACTGAGATTCCAGACAACTGTCAATAGTGATTCAAATTTAATTATGGAACCGCCATTGTAAAATTTAACATATAGATTCATGATTTAGATTAGAGGTTCCAAAACATTTTTAAACCCCTCGACAAGATTTTCTGCTTTCGGTAGGCTTCCTAATTTCATAAAATAGCAAATCTACAAATTTATCAACAATAAATTACAGGAAAACTTTAACTTAGAATGAAACTGTAAACTGAAAATAAATGCATTTTTATAGTTATATATCAATTAAAATGACATAAATTGGAAATCAGTAATCATTTTCATTAAAAATAGATACTGAATAATCAATTGTCTTAATCAATGGATGAATATTATTTGATTGCAAAGCGTCAATATTTGGCTTCAATTTAATTTAATTCAACTTTAACTCTCTTCGTAAAGTAATGTTTCAACCTGTTTCTTTTCATGAGATATGAAGATAGAAGAAAATATATATTTTTGAATTCCGGAATATCTAGTGCTCTTTGAACTCGGCTTTAAGTTGTTCATTACTAATTCGATTAGTTTCACTTCAATGGCAAAGTTTTTACAGGAGTTGGAAGAAATATATTTTAATACGGTGTAGGTCGACAGTTTGCGGCAATTCCGTAGAATTAAGATTTATGCAGCTCCACACAAATAATTTTTTTTAGAAACTGGGTTCTTTAGGTGTTCACTGAGCTCTGCAGTGATTTTAGTAGCTATGGTCTTGTTGTCCTGACAACTTATACTTTCCACCAGACCTATGCTTTGTTGACGAGGTTTTTCCTTCTCTTTCAAAGTCAGCAATATGAACACCAACAATTTGACCTCTTTGAAAGTGAGAGATTTTCCCTGTTTTAAATTTCTGTAAAAAGTTAATTTTATATAAACAAAACACATTAAAACATGTCAAGTTTTAATGGGTCGATATAGACGACTTTGGTAATCTCTGATTTAGATTTTCCCTTTAAACACTCAATGTGTTTCCTATATTTACAATACTCCACCGCACTACTCGTTCACAGTATGCAGATGTTAGCGTTTGACACCACCAAAGTTATCGCGCGTGTCTTTGAAATTATTTCATTGATGAAAACATTTTTTGTTTATTTTATCAAATGAAAGAACCCTTTTCAGAAATACATAAAAAAATTCACCTTTTTTACAATCAATCATATGTTCCACAGTGGTATATGTATCGGTGTGTATTATGTTCAATTGCAGCTAATTCAACTCACTAGTATATATCGGGTTTATTTTACTATTCAACTTATCAGCAAGAAAATATACTTATTATTTTTTTAGTTTACAAAATAGATGCTTTTACGTTATTGCTTAAATCTGAAAGTAATTTGATTTCTAATTCAATTTTACAAAAAATAACGCATTCCACATCATTTCACTCTTGAATTATTTTCGTTTTTTTCCACTGATGCGGAAAACTAGTGATTATAATCATTTCCTTTGCTTATGTACAAATTGTTGGATCAACACTAAAGACCTTGAAATTCTGCTTGAACGGAAACCCAGCAACAAGTTAACTTAAATATCTATTATAAACAGAATATATATTAAATGAAAAAAAAATAATGTACAAAATGCAGCAATTATGGAATAAATTTAATTAAACGTTACATGAAAATAGAAAATTTTTACTAAAAATCGGCAAATGTATCGAAATATAAAAAAAAATAAAATTCTAATTAATAGTCAGGGTGCTTTTTAATTTTTAACATTGATTAATATTGATTTTTACCCTAAAAATGTGCTTTTAAAGTCTAATTTTTTGACAGGATTGCTTTGGATCCGGTGTTAATGGATAAATCTGTAATTTAAAAAACAATTTATAAAAGCTTGAAAATCTATTTGGGGAAAAACTCATTTCTTTATTACTTTAAATCCAATCTACTTTACGATTTCTTTCTTCATTTTGACATTTGAAATAATCTATTTGTTAGTAAATAGACCTTCGTTTCTTTAGGCCACACCTTATCTTTCAATTAAGATATGCATCGGTTTTCATTTTCAAGTTCAAAAAAATCAATTTCTCTGATCTTGAAATGTTTTCATTCTTTTATCTTTGTCTTATCAACTAATTTTAGGTTCTAAACTAACCCAAGATATAAGTTTTAATAATAAACCGCTAATTAAAACGACTTTATTAGATCGTATTAATGAAAACGAATCGTTTAACATCGATTCGAATTTGACAAAATCACACGTAGAAATTAAAAAAAGTGAGAAAGGGTTTTTGAGAATTAACTTCGTTATTTAATCATTATTAAGGAAATCTCGTAAGAGCGGAAACTGTAAAATACTGTAGGAAGCCACTCTTGCCTAGTAGTGATGTTGAAAATTTGAAAAATAAGTCAATCGGAAAAACATCTAATAAATCTCTGACTCGATCTAATTCTTTTTATCGATCAAACTCGTCTTTGGTATATATATATATATATATATATCGCTTAATTCAATCCATTTTCACCGTGCTTTAGAATACAACTTCCAAAGTCACCATTCCCAAACCATTTAGCTTTGAAAGCAAAGATAAAGCTCTGCTAGCGAATAGAATTAAGATAGTAGAAGACGGTATATTAGAAAAGAAACGTATTGCATCATCATTTCGTGCAAATCCAATGCTTGTTACTTCTCCAATGCTTCCTGAGAAAAAGGTCGCTAAGCCAACAAATCCCGTCTGTTTTATCTTTGAGTCTGATCAAAGATTAAATTATTATCAGGAAAAAAGTTCTTTGAAAGTCTGAGATTATTGATTTTATCCAAATCTTAATTCTTTGATTTAAGTCTTTATTGGAAACTTCATCGGCTTCATTAGTTAGCATTAATAAAAACACTGATCTGAGCTATTTAAGCAAATCTCCATTCAAACCGAAACGTTCAGATAAATCACTTACAAATCCCGAGGACCCTTCACTAGTATTGAAGTCACGGTTAGAACAGCGGAAAGAATTCGATGAAGTTATGCGACAAAAAGAATTGCAATTGCAAAAGGAAGCTGAGCAACGTGAGCAGGAGAGAATCAAGAAAGAACAATTAGAATATTTAGAAATTAGAAGCAAAACAGTGGTCAAAGCTCAACCGATTCGTCTTTATAAACCGACGGAAATTGTCTATGTTAAGAAAGTTACAAATGCGAGCTCTCCAAAACTGTCAGACCGATTGAAAAAATAATTCGCTATTTATAATATTGTCAGATGTTTAGTTGTAAAGGAATGTTGATATAATTTTAATAAATTATTATTGCTTATTTACTTTTATCACTGTTCGTTATAATATTTCATCCATTATGTTAGACTATAAGTGTAGCTTCTAAATAATTTGTTTAAATGTGTCGAAAATACAATATGTAAACCAGGTTTGTCTAACTCAACCCATGTCTTGGGCCGCATTATCAATTTAAGACTTGTGTTAGCGAATAGGGTTGGTTTTTATTTATTCTTTCTAGGGTTTTTTGTGCGTTTCCCACCTAAACACCATCAAGATTATTATTCTATCCCTCCTATGTACCCATGGTGATTTCCATGTTGGTACTGTACATAGAGGTTGAAAATTCATGAGCAGGTGAGCTCCATTTCTAGAACTACTCCTCATGATATCTTCACTTTCGGGTTCTGGACTGCCGATGGAAGGTCTTACGTCTTTCTCTTTCTATATCCTGGTCCTTACTCGTCTATTCCTACAATTCCCATACTTGTTTGTCATCTTTACCCATTATTTATAAAGGTATCCTTCAAAAATTTGGGCAGTGTTCCTCCCTTATTTTTTGGTAAATTTCCTATTTCATTTGTTTAATCACGGTATCGACTACATTTGTCCTAGTTTACCTTTATCTTTCCCTAAGTTAAAAATTTGATTAACCGTTCCTTAACTCACGGTACATTTCCCATGATCTTAAGTAGTTACAATCCTCTGCGGTCACTTTAAAAAACACTACTCCCTTCTGCCACATTACATCATTCAACTACTGGAAAAATGCTTTCACTTTATGTTCCTACACTATCTTATCCTTTTCTACTTGGTTTTCTGATTAATTTTCTGACAATGTTTTAAATTTTCAATACAAAACTTTATTCCCCCTTAACTAAAGTCGCACTTCCCGAATTTTAGATTTTTCACTGCTCACCTCGACCGACGTTTCCATCAGTCGTTGTGAGTCGTTTAACGATGACCTGCGGGGAGGGTCCTGTGCCATTTTGCCAGGCCCCGTCGCGGACAGACCGAGATTTCAGGAGTGCTCGGCCCGCGATCTCAACTAACGGAACTTAATCCGCCAGCCGGATCACCGACCTGCCCTCCCGATAGCTATTCCAATACATATATAAAAATAAAATTTTAGGGGGACTTGTCAGTGGAACCAAATGATTCCACGACTCTCCAAAATAAAAGAAAGTCTAGTTAGTCTAGTAGTCTAAAATTCTGTTAGAAATTATGAAAATTACTGCCGTATATATAGTGTTTTTGTGCATGTGTGCGACCAATGGGCGATTTTTCGCCATTTTTAGGGCTTTTTAATTATTTTATTTATTTAGAAATATTTTTGTAATTTTTTATATATTTTTCTTTATTTTTTGATATATTAATATTTTATTGTTGGATTTTATTTTTATTATTATTTTCTTACAATATTATTTTTTAACCCCAATATTTTGTTTTCTGGTCGTCTCTTCTGCCAGTGTTTTTTCTAAACCTTATTTTGCAAGGTTTTGGCAGTTTATTTCTATTTCTCGTATGTTTCTGTATGCAGCTGTCGGCTTTTTTAAAGAATTTTAATTAATTATTTGTTTTATTTAATTTTGTTATATTTGTATTTTGTTTTAATTAATATGTTTTATTTTATTTTTGATCTCTTCTTGCGGTGCGTGCTTATGTTACAGCAGCCATATTGACAATTTCCAAACGACAATAATTATTTTGTTTTAATTTATACAATTTTCACCTTTTTGTTTAAATTGGTTTTGTAATTTTGTTTTAATTTTGGATCTGAGCCCAACACTTGTGAAGGCCCGTAGAGAAAATTACCATATTTAAATCATTTATTGTGTATTTTTCTTTTTGTTGTTCCTATGAATGAATGTTAAAGATTTTACAAGAATTATAGACATAAATAAATTTGTGTTTAGGTATGTACATCGAAAAAATTTCTTTCCTTAATTATATTAAACATTTCTTTTAAATTTTAGTTTTTATTCAATATTTTTATAATCATTACATTTGTTAGCTATGCCGCAAAAAACTTTGATGAGGGTCACGAGTTTGACATGCCGAGCGTAAACCGTACCAAGTTGATTAAAAATTCATATAACAAATTAATAAATAAAAACTATTAAATAAATTAAAAACACAAGGAAATACAAACATTTATTTAAAATAATGAAATACTACAGTTCATAATAACCACCATCTTAACCTATTAGTGATGGACTTTTAATGAATACTGTGGGGTTACAGGTGATCAGTATGACCTTGACCCCAATCATATAATTCTATCTGTCTGCCACTGGTTATCCGTTTTTAGGCAACGTTGGTACTGTTACCAATGGTTCTGTGACCGTCAAAGGTGAGCTTTGTTTCCAAAACTGCTAAGACCCGGTCTACAGCTGGTTCAGTGAGCTACCGATAGAAGGTCTGTGCTCGTCATATCTCCTTTAGGTCCCTTACTCACTTGACTTTACATCGCATTGTCTTTACTCCTCAGAGAACTATTCTAATATATTTAAATTGTGAGATCGAAATGACTAACAAAGAAGATTCACTCATGAAAAGAATAATAATAATAATAATAATAATAATAATAATAATAATAATAATAATAATAATAATAATAATAATAATAATAATAATAATAATAATAATAATAATAATAATTATAATAGTAATGATGGTAATGATAGTGATGATAATACTGGTAATGATAACAATAATAATAATAATAATAATAATAATAATAATAATAATAATAATAATAATAATAATAATTATAATAGTAATGATGTTAATAATAGGGATAATAATCATAATGATAGAGATAGTAATAATGGTAATAATAACTGTATTAAAAATTATTTTTGAGCTTTTGTTGTATGATAAAATTATTACATTGTACGCAAATATTGATAAAGTAATAAAGCATGGATAGGTAAACTGAATGATTGATGAAAATTATGAATGATGAGGTAGAAGCATGGTATGATGAATATATATATAAAATAGGATGATTGAATGGTACGGAGTTTGATGAAGTAAAAATATGGAGTGAGAATGTGGAATGATTGGGTTTAAACAAAAAATTAAAATAGCAGACAAAAATATATAAAAAGACAACTATAACAATAAGAATTAAACTGACGTGAAAATAATAGCAATAAAAACGATAAATAGAGGAAAATAGTATTAGGAGTAAACGGATGACGGAATAGAAAGACAGCGAAAAATATCACAGAAAAATGAATTTCAACAACAGTAAAAATAGAAATATCAAAATGAAATGAAAGAGAATGAATAGAGTCAATAATGATATGTGAAAAATAAGATGCAACGAATAACTTCATAACCCGAACGTTGAATAACGAAAAATACAAAATGAATAAATATCGAAACAATGAATAACATCATCGATAAACAAATGGCGATAATAGAAAACAAAAAATCGAAAAATAAAAGGGGTAAAACCACTAATCATACCAAAAGAAAAAATACAAAGACAACAAAAAACATTTGAATGAGAAAATTAACGTCATTTAAGACATACAATTGTAAACTAAAACCCAAAAACAACAATTAATCGCATTATTAAAGACTTATATATGAGTAAAAAGGAATAAAACATCAATGTAGGACAAATAAAAATTAAAGCGAATAAAATCAAACACAGCAAAGAGAAAGAATTGAAGAGCGCAAAACAGTTGAATGAATGCAGAGACAAAGTCAATAAATTGAAAGTTATGCGGAACTAGCAAATGGAAGATCAAAGCCATAGAAACAATTAAAAACATCATAGATAAATTATAACGTGGGAATAACAGGAAATAGTCGAAAAATAAAATCTAAAACAACGAATAATACCTAATACACACAATAAGGATGATAATGTTCGGTATTCAAACTGATATTGTTAAAATATATAACTAACAGCATAAAAGTCAAAAGTAAATTACAATAGTGAATGTACAAAGTAAAATGATAAAATAAAATACAAGACAATAAAAGTGTCAATGAGGGAATATAAAGATAACAAAACAAAACAATAAAATGAAGGGTAATGGCAGTGAATTGCGACAAAATACCGAAAGTCGAAGTGTTTAAACAATAAACACAAATAACATCGAACAATTGAGGAACAAGAACAGTGAATAACATAGCAAATGAATATAGAAAATAAAGAATGTCAACACATTTATATAATGAGATTGAATAAGAAGGAACAGGAATATCGACAAACGAAATAAAAAGGGAATGAATAAAAATCGTTGAATTATATACAAAATAATAAATATCGTGAAAGTAAATATGATAACAACTAATAGTGGCAAATGTAAATAAAACTGATGCTTGAAAATAGCGAAAAGCACCAACATCGACTTTGAAAATACTCGGAAAAATTTGAATAACAGTAGGGTAAATTAACATTCAGTGACAGTAGAGAACAACAAAATTACAAAATAAAATAGATATACATCAAGGAGGGAGCATTGAAATGAAACTAATAAGATAATGAATAACACCAAAATAGTAAGAACGTGTCGAAGGAGGTTGACCAATGCAGAGGCTAAAAAGCAATACCAGTAATAGACCAACAATTAATAAATAAATAAATAAATAATTTAATTAATATCGAAAAGGAGGAAATAAAAATACTAACTATAATTAATAGCAAGTTTGAGAAATTGAACGGGGGATAACATATATGAATGTTATAATAACGGATAATTAATAATATATAAAAAAAAATCATAAATTGAAATCGGAAAATATTGAAAAGAGGAGGTATGTGAAAAGAAAACCAGTGAGAACGTAGACCAAATATCAAGGGTACAGAGAAATAGCAAATAAAGCCGACCTAAATAAGCAATATCACGCGATAGAACAACAAGTCAAACAAATAATAGGCGCGGTTAAAGATGAGATTCATAAAGGAGTAGAATACACACACGAATGTTGCATTAGTCAAATAAAGTGAGAATATAAGTGTTTATGCTCCCCTGTGGTCACTTCAGTACTATCGACAATGTGCTGAGACAATAAAACTTATGTACTTTGTAAAAATAACATTGACGAAAAAGTAGTTGAGTATTATGATTAAATGAAGTTGAATTAATAAAAATCTAGGAGTTGACCCTTCCTGTGCCTATATCTCTATATATAAAATATGAATATTTTTATGTAAAAATAGAAAAGTGATGAATGGAGAAAGTTAAAAAAAATGAAGGTGTCCCGATCATCCAGAATAAAGTTCAAAAAAGGGGTAAAATACTTTTGAGCTACCTCCGGGAAGTCCGTCTGAAGCCAAATCAGGAAGGAATAACCGATCACCCAGAGGAGAAGTATAATACGACCTTCCGGATAGGTTTGCCGAGTTGAGAAGCTACTGTGGTAAGGCAGTAGTGGACCAATGAAGCCGTTTTTGTATTTCAAATTTGGGGGGTAGGTGAAGAATTCTCGAAGAGGCAGAATGAGAAGCACGCGTGTAAGAAATAAACAAAGGAGTAAATAGAGGAAAAGAAAAGTAATAATAAAAAGAAAATAATTAACGAGCTCGAATAAGGAATAAATAAAAATCCGAAAATGAAAGCGATCGCGAAACCGGTAGAAAATGTAGTAATAAAACGATGATCATCGATCGGGATTAAGGAAACGAAGCTAAATTGTAACAATGGCCAAATTGAGTTTAAGGGGCATGTATTAACGAAACATGAACCCCATTCGGATTAATGAGATGTGTATCAACGGAACACAATCTCAACTCGGAGACAGGTAATAACGGAACCTGATCTCATATAAGGGACATGTATTAACGGAACATGAACCCCATGAGATGTGTATTAACGGAACACAGTCTCAACTCGGAGACAGGTATTAACGGAACCTGATCTCATATAAGGGACATGTATTAACGGAACATGAATCCCATGAGATGTGTATTAACGGAACACAGTCTCAACTCGGAGACAGGTATTAACGGAACCTGATCTCATATAAGGGACATGTATTAACGGAACATGAACCCCATGAGATGTGTATTAACGGAACACAGTCTCAACTCGGAGACAGGTATTAACGGAACCTGATCTCATATAAGAGACATGCATTAATGGGACATGATCTCAAGGCGGGATTAAGGGGACAGGTATTAACGGAACCTGATCTCATTTGTAGAGTATAAAAGACACGCACTAACGAGACATGATCTCAATCGGAAATTAAGAAGATGCATAGTAAAATAATACAGTCTCAACTCGGATTAAAAGGGATGTGCATTAACGGAGCATAATCTCAACTGGAGTTAGAAAAGACATGTGACAAAGAGACATGGTCCACGACTATAGTAGAAAATGTAAATTGTGAATGAAGAAAAAGAAATAACGAGAAACTAGTCAAGGAAACAGAATGAATCAATAAAATAAATGATGAGAAAATATCCGTGCACGGAGAAGGGAATATATTGTATAAAAGCGATAGCAGTTAACGACATTAAAAACAAAAGATTAAGAAAACGGAAAACAATGTAACCGATGATAACGATTGATGAGAAATAACGAAAATAGGGAAAATGGATTAAGAAAACGAAAGGATAAAACAAAAAGACGAAACTAAAAACCAGATGAGGTTGAAACCAAGTGAGATAGATAGAACGATGAAAGATAAATGAGAAAGGGGGAGAAATAAGAATTATTTAAGGATAAATAAAAAGGGAATGCGAAATGCAAAATGAATAAAAATAAAATACGGTGGGTAATAGAACTTGGGAAACGGCGTGGTCGAACGAATGGTTAAAAATAAATACTTATTACGACTATATAGATAATTGTTACTAGCCACATAGATAATTAAAAATTGACGCAAAACAAAATCAAAGAGATAAAGAATACTGATGGGAATTATAATAAAAAATGTAACGAAGCCTGAGGAATACGAATTATCATAGGTACGAGTAAAATAACCGAGATAATTGGGAGAAACGGACACTATGGGAATCCTGAGAAACGAGGATAAGTTAACATTGATAAAAAGGACAGATGAGTAAAGAGAATCTAGATGAAATAAAAGGTGGTTAAACGCAATTATAATATAAATACCGTTGATTGGAATTAAAATTAATAACGCAAGAAAAACAAACAGTAAAATGCTATGCTATGTAATCGTTGTAAAGTACGATTCATATATGTTTAATAAACAGTGGAGAGGTGATATTTTTCTATTCAGGTAAATCAATCAAACAAGACAAAAATTCAGTATCGATAGAAACCAAGTCAATAATCCAATATCGACAGTAAACAAGTTAATAATCCAGTATCGATAGTAACCAAGAGAATAACCCCTTATCGACAACAACCAAGCCAACAATCCAGTAGCGATAACAAGCAAGTCAATAATCCAGTAGCAACAACAACCAAGCCAATCAAGGAATAAGGCAGCGAGACGAGATTCGTAAACGACGATGAATAACGAGAGTTCTGGGAAATATTGTGATTACTACCAAAGACCAGGCCACAGACCTAGTAAATATCATGCGCAAATAAAATGTTGGAATTGTGGAAAAATAGGACATACCGCAACAAGATGTAGAATACCTAAAATAAGTTTCCAATGTTGGCAAGAGAATCCCCTCCCAGCTGCATATCGAACAAGAAGAAATCATGATCAAAATAACAACACCGAAACGCCAGAAAGCAAGTCAACTGAGATGCAGAATGAGATAAACACCCTTACAAGAATGTGTAGCTATTTGCCCGATAACCAACCACACACGGAAATCAATCAACAATCAGAAATAAATGTACAGCAAGACTGGAACACGTTGAAGATCACCGAAGCATTAGAGGCAGAAAAACGGTATAGTGAGATAGGAACATTTCAAGCATATATAGAAGAGGAACGTTGGAGAAGAAGGAAAGAGGAGTTGTTGAAAGCTGACATAATAAAATTAACGACCAATGATAGCCAAGTAAAAAAGATTAACGAAATGTGGGAAAAACGAATAAATGGGGTACTAAAAATCAATATGATGCGAGCAATTACAAAAAAGGAACCAAGCGTACAAAGAATTCCACAAATAAGGATTGAAAGCGAGATAATCGAAAGAATAGAAAACGTGAATTTGAATAATGAGGATCACAATGAACCGGCAATGGGAAGTGATGTAAATAGAAATATCGAAACAAGAAATCAATTCGGAAATACAATGTTTCAAAAGAACTGTAAATCACTAGTAAACGAGGAAAATGAAAAGAAAGTGAACACCAATGAAGATTATGCAAAACGAATAAACGAAACTACTGAAATCAGAAGAATAAACCAAACAAGGAAAGACAGAAGGAGTGAAGGAAAATCCAAACAAGAATATAAAACTTATGATATCGCTATCAGATACTGTAATAAATGCCGACAACAAGGTCACATTGAAAGCGAATGTTATAGAAAGAACATAAGTCCGACTTATCATAGAAATCGATACACGAAAAATCAACACTATCGCGCAAAGTTATGTTATGAATGCAGTGAAGTAGGGAATTTAGCAAACAGCTGCCCAAATATGAAAGATAAATTGGGAAATCAACTCCAGAGAAATAATGGAGAACAGAGCAATCAAATGTATGTAAAGAGAGGAATGTATCAGTCAGACATAAGGAAGTATCAACCAACGGTAACAACAAGGCAACAATATACGAATAAAGAAGAGAAAAAGAACGAACCAAACAAACTACTAGATATAAACTCATACCCAGTATTGAAAAGACAGTATATCGAACAAATTAGGATAATAAAGGAATTGATTGTAAAAGTAACTAAACAGGATGAAAAAATTGTAATGTGGAAGCAAGTAGCAGAAAACAAATCAAGAGAGAGTGAAACACTAATGACAACAGTACTCAGACTAAAAGAAGAGGTAATGTTAGCAGAATTAAAAATAAACGAAATGAAGGAAGAGCAAGATAAACATGAGATATTGATTAGATGTACAGAATTGGTAGAGATGAGGAAGATTAAAAGTAATATAGAGAATAAAATGGAGATAAACAGCGAAGTGTAGATCTTAAATAAAAAAAAAATGTAAATATTACTAAGTATCAATAAATATGTAGTTTAAAAAAAAAAAAAAAATTATGATGAAGCAGTTTTAACCAGAGATCGAATGTTAAAAACATATAAAAATTTGATAAGAAAAATCAATGTCGAGGACGACATTTTTTGCGAAGACCGAGGAAGATATGCCTAAAGATGAAGACAATGAAAATCAACAATAAAACAACAACGAAAAGGAAACAACGAAAAGAAAGGAAATGGCAAGGAAAAGAAAGCTAACGGGTAAGATGAAGACAATGACAATCAACAATAAAACAACGACGAAAAGGAAACAACGAAAAGAAAGGAAATGGCAAGGAAAATAAAGCTAACGGTTGTAACAACAATAAAAACTATAGAAACAACAAAAACGAAAACAAAAAGACGAAATATGGAAAACGCACTGTATGCCTACCGTAAATAGAAATAAATTTGAAAAACAACTTGGAGATTAACCTTAGCTCAACAGCGAGTAACAATCAATAAGAGAGAAAGAGAAAGTATACGAATAAATATAGCAAATGAATATAACAAATATCAACGGTCTGACAATAAATCAAATATGCATAGCAAGAATTGAATGAGATGAATAACCTATCGTAATATGGAAGCGACTATGTATGAGAGAAATGTCACCAAAAACAAAGTATTACAATAGCAGTTCTGCGAACTCAAAAAGGATCATCGAAATAAAACAAATAACCTAACTTCAAAAACAAAATATTCCGTATGTAACGAACCGAACGATGATATAAATGCAATAACAAGATAACTTATCGTAGAAAACAGAAAAAACTCAACTCAACGACAAAAAGTGAAACAAACGAATCAACAAAAATGGAAACGATCAAACAGGAAAATGAACTGAGAAAACAAAAGCGGTGTAATGAGGCGGTTCAGAAAGTCAGAACCTCATCTAAATTATAACGAACATAGATAAAGGGAATATGAGTGTATATAATGTATAAAATATATGTATAAAAGTATTATAAAGCGTTATGTATAGTATATAACCCCTCCAAAAATTTTGTTAACGTTTAAAATTAGATGAGAAAGTGAATAATGGTATAAAAATTAAGATAAATGAATCAAAACTATCAGGAAGGCGTAAACGTTCACTGAGATGTGGAAACGGCAGAGAATTTCGTTAACGAGTACAGTAAACCCAGTACAAATAAATGAGCTGACAGCCTAACGATGCTGAAAAATACGAATTATTATCATATGTCAAACATTGAAGAACAACAGAGAAGAATTATTAGAATGGGAAGATAAATGAGAACGCTGAAAACACAGAATCAGTGACAAAGAAATGAACTGCAAGGGCGAACGCAACCGGTAGAAGTAGATCAGCAATAGGAATGGACTGATTGCCTACTGAATCAAGTAAAAGAAACACAAGAACCAGATTCGTCTAGTAAAAAAAAAAAAAAAAAAAAAAACGACAGGAAATGTATTTGTGTAGAAAGATTAACTGTAGAAATGTAGAAAGAAAATTCAAAATCAAAAATATGTAAAATTCGATATATAAAAATAAAAAGAAATCAAAATTACGTAAAAGAATAAATGCATAAAAGTAGAAAACACAAAGAAAAATATGGTAGAAGATGAATTCAACAAAAGGCATGACAGAAATCAACGAAATTATCAAAATAACCAGGAAACAACCACAAATAAAACTAGAACCAAGATTTTGATGAGGATTATATACAGAGTTACTAAAAGAGCCGTAACAAACGAAATGTGGATAGAGATTGTGCACCGAGTGTATAATAAGCCGAGCATTAAACCGTTCAACGAGATGTCGTGACTATGGTGATACTAAAATAGAATCCCTTAAAGAAACTCAAGAAGACCGAGCAGCCACCAAAGAAATATTATCCATGAGAATAAAATGCCAAAAAAGAACCGTGCGAGTGAAAAGGGAGAATCAAAGACACAAAAGAATATATGGACAAATGTAATTATAAAAGAAAACCATGTGAAAGATGTCAAACCAGTAACAAAGGGTGAGAAAAGCGTCTGTGAACAAGGGAAAATAAAATGTGAACACTTAAGCATGACCGAAATGTGGAAACAAATACAACAAAAACATGTGAATATAGAGGAAGAAAAGGTCAGTGGCAAATTCAGATGAATATGTCCAAGTCAATGTGGGTAATAGAAGTAGAGTTAAAATAGCATTGGAAGATGCAGCCGAAAGAGAACAGAATGCCCAATAGTAAAAATGAGATGTAAAACAAAAATTTTGAAAGAAGAACTGTTACAATAGCCACCGAAGCTCCCAAAATGATGAAGCATGATGTGGAATTATGTGAAAGACAATGTGTTGTTAGTAAAAGTATCGGTGAGAAAGACGCGAGCCGGGGGATATCAGATTGAGTACGCCGAGAATGTAAATTGATTATAAATACATATATGTATATATCGTAAAAGTATGACCCATAAATATTATAAAATCTGTACTGCGTAAAATTAAAGCGATGAACACCGCAAAAGAAAAATAAACTGATTGTAGAAAATGAATACTGAACAAATGATAATTGAAGTGCAAGTTGATACTCCGACGGTAATGGTGATGAAACTAATGAACAACGAGGTAAATAGAGCAATTTTGATTAAAAACCATGCCACCGAAAAAATAAATCGAATAAAATCCGAGATGGGAAGACATAAAGTGATGATGAAACAGTTGAGAGAACGAACCAATAACATATACAACCATCAAACAATTAAACTTCACGATAGAGCGAATTGGAAAATTATACGGGAAAGACATGGCGGAAATGAAGGAAACGATAGAAAGTAAAACGGAAAACGATGTCGGAGCAGCAAAGAAAAAGGGTACATTTTGCAACAAACGTCAACAGTACAAAAAAGCGGAAACGGAAAACTATAAATGGCAAGCCGAGTGGTGAGAAAAGAAAACCAAAGAAAAGAACGAACAAGTAAACCAGTTGAACAAAATAAAAGAGTTCAATAAAGCTCAAGAAATGAAATTAAAGTATAGTAAGGTAATGTCAGAATTGCAAAACCAAAACAACGGGCAGTTAGAAAACGAAGTATATGAGTAAAGCGAAAGATTGATCAAAAAGATAGACGAATTAGGAACGATGAGAATCAAACACCTTGGACAAGTAGCGGAAGCTGCATACTACGAATACCGAGAGAAACAAGCAAATAAGAAGAGAGAGAAACTCGAAACACAAGTGGAGCAAGTGAGAAACGTACAAATAAGAGTGAGAGAAGAACTAGTAAACACAAAAAGAGAGCTAATCGAACATCCAAAGTAATGGGACAAAGTGGAAGAGTCATAGAAGGACTAAGGAAACAAGCAAGAACCTAGAAGAGAAAATACCAGGAAACTGTAAGACAGCTGAAGGAATTGCCGCAAAAGTGGACACCTCTGAATGATTGGAAAATGTGGGAACAACTCGAAGACCATAGGAAGATTATCAACAAGATACAAAACCAATTAAAGAAAGCTGAAGAGAGAGAAGAGGATTCAAAATTGATCTTAGCAATTCAAGAAAACGAGATAACAGTGGCGCAAAGAACATTTAGAACAAAATCAACTGAACAAAATCAACTGAACAAAATCAACTGAACAAAATCAACTGCAAGCGGAAATAGAGCATTCGCGCCTAGAACATGTGGAACGATATGTGGTAGGATATAAGTACATGTGTGAGAAAAGAGACGTAGCACTACAAAGGCAAAACGCACAATGGGAAAATACGAAGGAGGCACTTGAGACGAAAGTGAGAAACTTGGAAAGTGATCTCGAAAAGCTCAAGGCCCATGAAAATACTACTATGCTAGAAAAGGAAGTAGAGGATCTCATAGAAGAAGTAAACTAACTATCTTATATGTTGGATGGAGAAATGGCTACCATACAAGAATCACGAGAAAAATGAAAACGAAAAAAATATATATATAATCAGAAAATATATAAAAACCAGAAAAATGTATAAAAACTCATAAAAAGATAAAATTCGTAAAAACCAGAAAATCAAAACGATAATAAAAATAACAAAAATCATGAATAGTCAGATTGAACCAACAACCATAGAAGTAGAGTCCGGCGAGACCTTTATCAACAAAAGTGTAAATATCAAACTCATCAAAATTGAAGTGGAGAACGAATTTTCAATACCTATGGAATGTAAAATCGAGGAATCAGCAGAAACGGAAAAAAAATAACGAACAAGAGGAGATGATAGAAAAGATGAGAAACCCCGGGAAATAGACAGTATTACGAAGCAGTGGTTCAGTATAGAAAATGGATTAAAACGTTAAAAGAGGAATGTCTCATTCTGAATAAACAAAAAAATGTAGAAGAGGAAAACGAATTGCTCAGACAACAAATGGAAGTGTGTAAAGGATTGGAAGAAAAAGTGGACGAATTAGTAGCTAAATGGGCAAGATATGTACTGGAAGAACAGAAACTAATCGAATTCAAAGAAAGTATCAGAGAATTAAAAACAAAATTGAACCGAGCTTATCAAGGACTCAAAAATATGCAATAAGGCAAAATAACAAGATGCAAAAATTAAATGAACAAGCACGAGTGTTAACCAAGAATAATAGAGAGTTGAGAATGATATTGGAAGAAAAGGAAAAGTATATTACCACGATACTTGAAATGACAAATCGATTAATGAGAGCGGAGTTGATGCTGAGGAATAACCCAACCCCAAATAATCGAGACGAGACCAAACCCAGAGTAAAATAATGCGAAAACAAAAGTGTGTATAAAGGTAAATAAACAAAAGATGAAAACTCTGTAAATAGAAAAATGAACTTACACCCACCAATCTGTGCATTCTTAATCGTAATCTTCATCAACAAATCAAACCCAAACCCTCAGAAAAACCAAGAAGCCCTCTACTCAATTAAAACAATCAAATCAGAGCTCACCCGAATGCAAAATTATCTTCTCCGAAAACCCTCATGTAAAAATCTCAATCTACATCTATTACAGAAAATCAATCAACTCTCACAACTCGAAAACACCCTCTCACAAATATCAATACCGTCATCTCACCCAACTCCTGAAAATCCGAAACCAAATAAATTCGAACCTTTAGAAAAACCAAGAAGCCCTCTATTCAACCCAAACAATCAAGTCAGAAAACTCATCCGAATCCAAGAATATCTTTTTCCAAAATCCTTATGCAAAAACCTCAATCCACACCTATCAGAAAATGAACCAACTCTATCTTCTCGAAAACGCCCTCTCGCAAATATCAATACCGTCATCTCACCCAACTCCTGGAAATCCGAAACCAAATAAATTCGAACCTTTAGAAAAACCAAGAAGCCCTCTATTCAACCCAAACAATCAAGTCAGAAAACTCATCCGAATCCAAGAATATCTTTTTCCAAAATCCTTATGCAAAAACCTCAATCCACACCTATCAGAAAATGAACCAACTCTATCTTCTCGAAAACGCCCTCTCGCAAATATCATACCGTCATCTCACCCAACTCCTGGAAATCCGAAACCAAATAAATTCGAACCTTTAGAAAAACCAAGAAGCCCTCTATTCAACCCAAACAATCAAGTCAGAAAACTCATCCGAATCCAAGAATATCTTTTTCCAAAATCCTTATGCAAAAACCTCAATCCACACCTATCAGAAAATGAACCAACTCTATCTTCTCGAAAACGCCCTCTCGCAAATATCAATACCGTCATCTCACCCAACTCCTGGAAATCCGAAACCAAATAAATTCGAACCTTTAGAAAAACCAAGAAGCCCTCTATTCAACCCAAACAATCAAGTCAGAAAACTCATCCGAATCCAAGAATATCTTTTTCCAAAATCCTTATGCAAAAACCTCAATCCACACCTATCAGAAAATGAACCAACTCTATCTTCTCGAAAACGCCCTCTCGCAAATATCAATACCGTCATCTCACCCAACTCCTGGAAATCCGAAACCAAATAAATTCGAACCTTTAGAAAAACCAAGAAGCCCTCTATTCAACCCAAACAATCAAGTCAGAAAACTCATCCGAATCCAAGAATATCTTTTTCCAAAATCCTTATGCAAAACCCTCAATCCACACCTATCAGAAAATGAACCAACTCTATCTTCTCGAAAACGCCCTCTCGCAAATATCATACCGTCATCTCACCCAACTCCTGGAAATCCGAAACCAAATAAATTCGAACCTTTAGAAAAACCAAGAAGCCCTCTATTCAACCCAAACAATCAAGTCAGAAAACTCATCCGAATCCAAGAATATCTTTTTCCAAAATCCTTATGCAAAAACCTCAATCCACACCTATCAGAAAATGAACCAACTCTATCTTCTCGAAAACGCCCTCTCGCAAATATCAATACCGTCATCTCACCCAACTCCTGGAAATCCGAAACCAAATAAATTCGAACCTTTAGAAAAACCAAGAAGCCCTCTATTCAACCCAAACAATCAAGTCAGAAAACTCATCCGAATCCAAGAATATCTTTTTCCAAAATCCTTATGCAAAAACCTCAATCCACACCTATCAGAAAATGAACCAACTCTATCTTCTCGAAAACGCCCTCTCGCAAATATCAATACCGTCATCTCACCCAACTCCTGAAAATCCGAAACCAAATAAATTCGAAAATACTATGCTCTGTTTGGGAATCGTCCAAATCGTTGTCCTCATCATTGCAGTAGTCTACAAATCACCCAGATCGTGAAATCTTACAGAAGATCCCAGTACAATCAACACCAAAGAAGAAGAGATCAAAACAATCGTACAATTCGTTTCGTCAAACCTATCAGCCCAAGCCCTCAATACCAAAACAACTCAATATCAATCGATCAACTGAAACTCATCAAACCTATCAACCCAAGCCCTCAAAACTAAAACAACTCAATATCAATCGATCAACTCAGACTCATCAAACCTCAACCCAAAGCAACCAGCCAGGACGACGTTCTAAGTCCGAGTCACAGACGCTAATTACAATATGATTCGACTGATTCTAACGAACTTCATCTTGTGTATGTAAATAAAAACGCACTAACAGTATTAATTTTTTTGTATAAACATCCCATCACCTTAAGTGATGTCTGCTTATAACTTGTAAATTGACATTTCATCTGTATAAACTTTTTCTTGTGTTGTATAAAAGTATTGTTAATGGAATGAGAATGTGTTGATGAGAAATTTCGGGGTGCAATTTAAACGGCCCCGGGAGTGGTTTGTTGGGCTCAGAGCCAAAAGTAAAACAAAAATTACATAACCAATTTAAACAAAAAGGTGAAAATTGTATAAGTTAAAACAAAATAATTAATGTCGTTTGGAAATTGTCAATATGGCTGCTGTAACATAAGCACTCACCGCAAGAAGAGACCAAAAATAAAATAAAACATATTAATTAAAACAAATAAAATATAACAAAAAATTAAATAAAACAAATAATTAATTAAAATTCGGAAAAATGCCTACAGATGCAAAAAGAAACATACGAAAAATAAAATAAACTGCCAAAACCTTGCAAAATAAGGTTTAGAAAAAACATAGGCAGAAGAGGCGACCAGAAAACAAAATATTGGGGTTTAAAAATAATATTATGGAAAAATAATAATAAAAATAAAATTCAACATTGTAATATTAATATATCAAAAAATAAGGAAAAATATATAAAAAATTACAAAAATATTTCGAAATAAATAAAATAATTAAAAAGCCCTAAAAATGGCGAAAAATCGCCCATTGGTCGCACACAGGCACAAAAACACTATATATACAGCAGTCATTTTCACAATTTTTAGACTGTCTTAGACATTTTTTCAGTCAGGTGACTACTAGAAAATTTTTAGACATTTTTAGACTAGCAGTGAATCATTCTTAGACCAAATTTTGTATGCCAATTTATGCCAATTTTTCAAATCTGGTTGCATGACTGTGGATTGTAAGTATTGTTTTCTTGTATAAATATATATTTCGAAGTCTTGTTACTTTGATTTTGTTCTGGATGGTCATGGAATCTTTTGGTGCCACTGACAAGTCCCCCTAAAATCTTATTTATATATATGTATTGCAATAGCTATCAATGGGACGGACCGTGTGCCGGCTAGTGGATGAAAACCCTTAGTTGAGCTTGTGGGTCGTGCCTCGTGAACCCCTCGGCAGTTCGCAGTAGGTTCTGGCTTTGTGCACAGGACCGCTACGCAGGGCGCCGTTGTATACTCGAGGCGGCTGCTGAAAATGTGGCCGGAGCGAGTCGGAATAAAATTCGGGAAGTGCGACTTTAGTTAAGCGGGAATAAAGTTTTGTAGGGAAAATTTAAAACTTTGTCAGAAAATAAATCAAGAAATCAAATAGGAAAGGATAGGATAGGCTAGGAATGTAAATTTGAAAGTATTTTTCCAAAAGTTGAACGATCTATTCTGACAGAAGAGAGAAGTGTTTTCTTAAAGTGACCGCAGAGGGTTGTAATTGCTTAAAATCATGAGAAACGTAGCGGGAATTAAGGAATTGTTGATCAAAATTTTAATATAGGGAAAGATAAATGTAAATTAGGAAAAATGTAGTCGATTCCGTGATTGAACAAATGAAATAGGAAATTTACCGAAAATAAGGGAGGAACGCTGCCCAAATTTTTGACGGATACATTTACAAATAATTGGTAAAAATGATAAATAAGTATGGAAATTGTAAGAATAGACGAGTAAGGACCAGGATATAGAAAGAGAAAGACGTAAGACCTTCCATCGGCAGTCCAGAACCCGAAAGTGAAAATATCATGAGGAGTAGTTCTAGAAATGGAGCTCACCTGCTCATGAATTTTCAACCTCTTTGTACAGTACCAACATGGCAATCACCATGGGTACATAGATGGGACAGAATAATAATCTTGCTGGCGTTTAGGGGTTAGATGCACAAAAAACCCTAGAAAAAAAAATAAATAAAAAACCAACCCTATTCGCCAACAATTATTTACTACCGACAATCACAGTGTGTCACTGAGTAGACACAAAACACACCCACTCTATTGACGTGATAAAAGCGTAATCGCAATCTCTATTCAAAGACATTTTGGATTTATTTTCTTGGGTATGAATTCTCAACAAATTTCGGACAATGTAGCGTCAGCGCCTAGGATCTCTAACGAAGAGGCCACGACAACGCTGGATATGACAACGGAGGGTAAGATTTTTATAAAATATATTTGATTGATAATAACTAGTGATAATTATAAATAATGTTTCTAATATTTAAATGATCGCTCTATGCGTCCAATTACATTAATGATAGTCCTTTCCCCACTAACGTTTTTTATCATTCATCTTATTACCTCCGTAAATAAAGTCGCAGCATTTGTAGGTCAATCCTTGATCTATTGGATCTAGTCCATTAAACTTCAGACATCACGACCCCCCCCCATAGAATTTATTCACCTCACTATAGTAATATCAGTTTTGTCCACTTCTTAATTACCATTATTACTATCAAATTTATTATTTTTTTGTTTAATTGTTGGGCTCAGAGCCACAATCTAAACAAAAATAAAAGTGAAAAAGTTGTGGAAGGAATCACTGCACATAGACATGCACCGCACCAAGATATTAAAAATTAATGGAAAAACATATTAATTAAAAACAAAATAAATACATAACAAAACTAAATAAAACAAATAATTAATAAAAATCAGGAAAAAGCAAGGCAGCTGCAGAAGGAAACATATAAAAAATAAAATAAACTGCCAAAACCTTGCAAAATAAGGTTTAGAAAAAACATAGGCAGAAGCGGCGACCAGAAAACAAATAAAAAGGGGCAAAAATAATATTATCAAAAAATAACAGTAAAAATAAAATTCGAACCTAAACTGAATTATATATGAAAAAATAAAGAAAAATATACAAAAAATAATAAAAATAAATCTTAAGTAATAAAATAAATAAAAAGCCCTAAAAATGGCGAAAAATCGCCTATTGGTCGCACACATGCATGCAAATAGTATAAATACAGTGATGAATTTCATAAATTTTAACCAAAAAAACAACCTTTAAAACAACCTTTAAAACAACCTTCAAAAATCTATTAAAACTTTTGTGCAAATTTGTAGCAACTATTGAAAATCTTTCGGAAGTAAGGAATTTGTTTGTAATGTTGTAATTTTATATGTTTATATTGTAACTATTTCCCGTAAAATTAAATGTCTCATTCTATTTCATGTTACTTAATTATCATGTTATTTAATTATATCCATATCTATAGTCCGACCCATTCAATTTATTATATAATACCGTATTGGAATAGAAGGTCCATGGGACGGATCTCGGGCCGGCTAGTGGGTGAAAACCCTTAGTTGTGCTCGCGGGTCATGCCTCGTGGACCCCTCGGCAGTCCGCAGTCGGGTCTGGCGAATAAATGCACAGGACCGCTACGCAGGGCGCCGTTGTACACTCGGGGCGGCTACTAAAATATGTGGCCGGAACGAGTCGAACTAAATTCAGGGAAGATGTGACAGTAGAGTGAGGGGGAATTTAGGGACGTTCGTGAACGAATCAGACAGTTTTTTGTCTATTGTCGGACAGGGAAATTAAGTAATGGGTAGCAGGGGTAAGATATTATCATAATTACAACGCTGGAAAAGTTTGCGAATAGAGCACGACGGTAGGGAAACCAAATAAACGACCGTAACAGTAATAAAATGTAGATCTGATTAAGACACAGATGTATCATTGCACGAGAGTGTCGGCACATAAAATGTTTTGATATCACTGACCTCTAGCACTTCATTAGGCCTCGCTCCGCCGGAAAGCTGCAAAATGTGAAATAGTTTTCAGACGACTTTACTATACACTAAGATGCACAAAACAAATCAACATCCATGATCCACGATCAATAATGATTATCACGCACGGTTAAACAACCACTAAATCAATACGTTCAGTGACCAGATTTACTAAACCGAAAATATCTCTCTCACAAACACGCGTCGGCCCACTCAAATGAAGCAATTGTTGCACGTAAAACCTATCTACCTGATCAGATTGTTAAATCAAATTATAACGTAAAAACATTAAATTTAAATAAATGAATTACTGGCTAAATGACCAGAAAATATCCAAATTTTAATAATAATTCACGCTTAGACGTACTCGGCTTCTTAGAATAATATCCACCTCAACTATCCGGAAGGGTTATGCCATTGTATTCTAACCCCAAACAACGAATAACTAATAACACGGGTTAGCAACGAGAAAATAAATTTTCTTTTAGTTTGTTCGATAATGACGGAGACGACCCGCGAATTCGCGTCGACCCCATAGTAGGTGCACGACTTACTACGGTAGGTAGAAAATTTCTCCAACTTTCTGGATACATAATCTGATCAAAGACGCTCGACTAGTAGCACCCCTATGAGATGGCGATAAACTAATACCGTAAATCCGACGTTACGCCGAAATCCAAAACCACGGAGTACGAATGCCAGTGGGATGGACATTTGGCCGACATCCCGTCCATTTAATGAAGTAACTGTTGACCGATAGGAGCCGACTCGACGCCGATAACTCCAGTAAGCCGACCCTAACCTCAAATTGCAAAGGGAATAAGGATTATGTAACCTCCATCAACGACCCCTTCCCGAGGATTTTGTACTAACCATCATAACTGTCCCTTCCCAACGACTCTCATTCTTATTTAAATTTTTATTTTCCTTTTTCTTTTCCTAGGATGAATGCAAATAATCAGGACAAGCCAAATGATCTTCCCCGGATTCCCCGTCTTCCTCCTTCTATCATAGCGATTCGTCATCAATATGAGGAGTTAAAACAAGCGCATAGTGAGCTCAAAGCGAAGTATGAACGCGTGAAAGGTACCTGGGCCCCGCCCGATACCGTCAAAGTACTACGGCAAAAGATAGAACGCCTTACTCGGGCGCGAGATGAGTTGATCTCGGAATCCCGTGCCCAACGATTACTTATCAAAGAGCAATCAATCGCATTACGACGCGCGTTCACGGACGTGGAGCTCCAGGCTCACGTCCCGGGGAGCATCAGAGCAAGCCAATTGGGCATAATTCCGGCTCACCATCTCCCAGTGACTGACGTTCTCTCGTTTCCTCCTGCCGCTAATTCGATAGCTCCGGAAATCCGAAACCTACCGGAATTGCCAGCTCTCCCTCAGCAACTTACCGAGGTCAGGGAGACCCCCGTTCCTACCACGACTCGTAGACGACCAAATCGGAACCGGCGACGCCGCGATCGCCGGCGTCGAGAGGAAGAACTCGCGCGAGAAATAGAAGGCACCCCTATCTTGGGGCGAACAGAAGATTTACCACCTCCCTATGTAGAATTTGAACTCCCGGAACTCGACCCGGACATATGTTATGCCCCGGATGTGGTGTTTCGATCACCTGCCCGTCCGTCCACATCGACCTAGTGGACGAAGATCCGACCCCTTTCCCAGTTTCGCAAATCCTCGACAGACTAGGGCTCGGAGCAGAGGACGTAGCTATCCTCACGGGCGAGATGCCTCCTGATATTCCTTCTCAAGAAATAGCGGGTCCGTCGACTCGTAGAGAGGACACCTGCCGTCAGGCACGTCCCCCTCCTTATAGACCGGCGAAGAGGAAGTATCTTCCCACTGATATCGACGGGGAAGACTGACGAGAAGGCGGGAAAATCTTGACGAAATGTAGAAGATCGCGAGGATTTCTGTTCATCGTGTATAACTGGCTATTAAAAATCGTGATCCCTTTCTTTTTATTTTTTAATTAATTAGTTTTCCATAATACAATTTTCCTCTCTAATTTTGTCTTCACATTAAATTAAATCAAATAAATTGATCCGTGGGAAAAGGGGGTGTAGATGAGAAGTACAAAATTCGGAAGCTTGATGTGAGTTCTGGATAATGACCACGAATTTCTCTCCGAGGGTTTAAAGATAGGATCAACTCATGGGTAATAGCATAAGTCCTTCTAGCGGCAGCTAATAGCTCGGGAAAGACGAGGGTCCTTCGAGGAGTAGCGCTGGCAATAACGCTCACCTGCTCGAAGGGCGTTCGGTCATTGTGTGCAGTACCAACGTGATCCCGATCACGGGCACACAGTGATTAATAAAATCGTGCGACGCATTAGGAGCTTTTCCCCTAGTTAGAAATGAGGAAGGTCCCAACAGATAATGAGTGGAATAACGAAATTTAATAACTCCTGTGTGTCCAACATGATTTTTGGGGGCTCAGCCGGGATAGTGTCTAATTAAGACCACTCGCAAATAGAAAAAGAGAAACCCAAGGAAATATAAATCCAACGGAGAAAGTATAAATAAATCCCTAGCCGAGAGTAAGATAAAAATCGTACTAACAAAAGAAAAATAAGAGGGACGCAAATCGGAGAGAAAATCACGAAAATACCTGAAATTATCCAACTAAATTACAGAAATAAAACATGAAGACGACCTTGTAAATTAATGGAAATAAATAAAACCGTATCATAAAAATAAACTAATTAACTATAAAAGAGATAAAATAGAATTAAAAATCAATAGAATAAAAATATTAATAATTTAAAATAGAAAGATAATAAAATTAGAAATAAAATGGATAGAATAAAATTAGCAACTCAATTACCAAATAAAAGAAAATAATAAAAGAATGAGGCAACAAAACCAATAAACTAAATATTAATAATAGAATAATAAAACCATTAAATTAATAATAAAATTTTTGTAGAAAATGGACCATTATAACGAGAAATTAAACCAGTTACAAGACTTCTTGAATATTGAAACAAACCCAGTAGAACAGCTAGTGGAAAAGATGAAACAGATAAACAGAGCAAGGCAAAGCAACCCACAAATAATAAGCCGTGAAAACACCCGAACAACATTAGGACTAATGCAAACAGCGGAGACAGAGAACCAATACGACTGGTACCGAGAAAGAGTAAACAACCCAGAAATAAACATAAAATATCACGCAATAGAGCAACAAGTTGAAACAATACCTGACGCCATACAGAGCATAATACGACGAGAGATAGCACCACTACACCAGTGCTACATCTGCCAAATTGAGCGAATTAAAGTGCTGACACTCCCATGTGGACATTTCTGCTATTGTCAAAAATGTGCTAAACCAATGACTGTTTGTGTAATTTGTAAAATTGATATTGAGGAAAAGGTGACGGTGTATTACGAGTAAACCTGTTACGAAATAACTGATTAGTTAGTTATTCCCTTTCCTACCCATATATCTATATATAAAATATATGAATAATTATATATATATACAAAAGTAAAAACAAAAAGCAAAAAGAAGTAGAATGAGACATTATGCACACCAGAGATAAAGTATAGGGGAAAATACCTTGAGCTACCCTCGGGTAGTACGATTAAAAAGCCAAATCGAGAGGGGATAACCGATCACCCAGAAGAGAAATATAGGACGAACTGTCGACAAGTTTTGCCCAGTTGAGAAGCCACTGTGGTAAAATTGATCACCTTACCGTTGCAGTGGTGGATCAACAAAGCCTTGTTGTATTTTAAATCTGGGGGGTAGGCGAAGAACTCTTGAAGAGGCAGAAAGAGAAACGCGCGTATAGGAAATAGACAAAGGAATAAGTTGAAGAAATGGAAGTGATAATAAAGAGAAAATAATTAATGAACTCAAATAGAGAATAAATAAAAGAGGAACGATTATGAAGCCGACAAGAAAACGCAATATCAATTAGTACGGAAAGGATGAATCAGCAGCATAATAAGGGCTAAATCAAGAATAAGGGACATGTATTAACGGAACATGAACCCCATGAGATGTGTAATAACGGAACACAGTCTCAACTCGGAGACAGGTATTAACGGAACCTGATCTCATATAAGGGACATGTATTAACGGAACATGAACCCCATGAGATGTGTAATAACGGAACACAGTCTCAACTCGGAGACAGGTATTAACGGAACCTGATCTCATATAAGGGACATGTATTAACGGAACATGAACCCCATGAGATGTGTAATAACGGAACACAGTCTCAACTCGGAGACAGGTATTAACGGAACCTGATCTCATATAAGGGACATGTATTAACGAAACATGAACCCCATGAGATGTGTAATAACGGAACACAGTCTCAACTCGGAGACAGGTATTAACGGAACCCGATCTCAATCGTAGAAAATAAAAGATATAAATTAGATATGATATAATTCGGAAAAATGAAAAGAGATGGGTAAGAATAAAATACCATCTCAACACGGAGTAAAAGAATCGTGCATTAACGGAGTATAATCTCAATGGAAACTGGAAAGGACATGCGATAAAAAGACATGATCCATGATTGTAATAAAAAAGATAAAAGTTAAGTAATCGAAAAGGATAGAAAAGAAATAACGAGAAATAAGACAAAAGGAATCAATAAAACAAATAATACCCGTGCACGGAGGAGAGAACATGCTGTATAAAAACGGTAATAGATAACGATATCGAAGTTGACAGACGAAGAAAACGGAAGATAATATAAATAAAAGACAATAAAAATAAGGAAGATAGATTAAGAAAACGAAAGGGAAGAATAAAAAGAAGAAACCGAACGGGACAAGATGGAAATAGAAGTAGAATGAAGAAAATGACTAAAGATAAGAAAGAAAAGGGGAAATAAAATTATATAAGTATAAATAAAAGGGAATGCGAAACGCATAGTAAACAGAATAAAATCAGGGGGGTAATAGAATCTGGGAAAACGGCAAAGCCGAACGACTTATTATAAATAGATAATTATTACGACCATATAGATAATTGTTACTACCCCCTATAGATAACTAAAAATCGACGTAAAATGAGTCAAAAGGGAAAAACAAACGTATGGGAATTATACTAAACGGGATAACACCGGGGAAGTATGAATTATTATAATTATGGGTACTATAGCTAAATCGATATGGTGGTCAAACTAAGAAAAGGAATGATGAATAAAATAGTAACATAGCGATAAAATAATAATAATGAGAAAAGATAGGCAAACAAAAAGAGATAACAAAATAAAATAATAAATAAACCCGTGTGTTTATTCGAGGCGGTTCGAAAGATTGAAAGCGTGTAAGCGGATTAAGCTACACGGTTCATTTTTTCGTTCTAGAACTCAATCAAAACAATCAAAGCAATCAAAACAATCAAAGCAATCAAAGCAATCAAAGCAATCAAAGCATTCAACGTAGACAAATTCACAACCAATACAAACAAATCAACAAAATACCCACAAATACAAATAAAACAAGATACTCAATCAAGTATAGGTATCGAAGCGACAAATACGCGACGATAACAAGGATTCGACAACAGATCAAAACTCAGTGAAATATTCGCAACCAAAGGAACCGACAACGGACAAAACTACAGACGAGACGACAGACAACAGGCCCCGACGCAACAAATCCACCAAAGTAAAAGAAACCACCCAAACCGAAGATATCGAGGAAAGAACAACGTTACGATCGCGTAATAGCTACCTACTCTCAGGAAAAAGCGCCAAGAAATCAAGATCAACCTCAATCGCGAGAAAATTACACAGAGCTAACTCACTCGAAGACATCGATTCCAACAGTCAGGGATCAGGCGACAAAGAAAACCAAGAATTAACAAGGACCACGAGTCAAACAAATATCACGAACAAGAACGAGGATAACAATCAGCAAGGAACAAACATAGAAATCCAACAACAAACCGTACCAAATAAGTCGAAAAATCAATCAAATAATCCGGAAACAACAAACAAAAAACAATATGGCCGAAAATAACGGAAACCCAAATAAAAAAGACGGAAACGAACCAAACAAACTGCCAACAGCGAACGAAACAATTAGAGAATATCGGGAAAAATTCCGAGGAGAACCGTTCAACGGGGAACGCCAATAAACTGAACACGTTCCTAAGGAATTTTGGGGTATATGTAGAAGTTTGTGGATGGACAAACGATATGGTAAAAACTAGAATGCCACTATACCTATGTGACAGCGCACTGGATATCTTCCTGGAAGCAAAAGAAAGAGGAAAACCGCTGAATAATTGGAAAGAGATCCAAGAATTCTTAAAACTAACATTTGGAGTAGCAAAACTGACAAACCAAGGAATACAAGAATTATTTAACAGAAAACAAAGACATGGAGAGTCGAACACGATGTTCGCGAGCGAAATCAGAAGATTGGCAAAAACGGCAACCGACGGAAAATTAGACGAAGCTCACTTGATCGGCATATTTGTAGATGGATTAAGACGACCAGAACTGAGATCTGCAGTGGGAATGCAGATGTTAACAACTTTAGATGAAGCAGTAGCTAGGGCAAATCAAGCAGAAATACACCTACCATCACAAATCGCCCTTATGCAGGATGAATCGATGATAGCAACAATGGCATTAAAAACGGAGGAAAACGAACAAAACGGTGCAAAAATGAATCAATTTATACCAGGGGCTCATCAAATATTTAAACCTCCGGTGCAAAGAACAAATAACACCCGTCCAAACAATAATTATAATAATAACCAAAGAACCAACTACAACGGCGGAAATAATTCAACGCAAAGTAAACAATGTAGAACGTGTGGAAAAATTGGACATTGGGAAAGCGAATGCTATCAAAATGTACCATGTGGTAGATGTGGGAAAAAAGGACATAATATCAATCGATGCGAAACCAGAACCTGCTTTAATTGCGGAAAACAAGGTCACGTAGCCAACAAGTGCAGGGGAAGCAACAACCAAAATCAGGGACCACCAAGGAATAATAACTATGTACAATTGGCACCTAGACAACCAAACGTCGAACAGACAAAACAAGTGAATATGATGCAGGAAATATCACATCTTAAAGATATGATGGCAAAAATGATGCGAACAAACCAATCACAACAACAACAATCAAACATCCATATGATGCAAAGAGTTGAAAATGTAAGAAATAGAGAAACAGAAATGACACAACAACAACACGCCCCAGGATTGGAACATTTGCAGATGGAGGAGGAACGAGTGAGACAAGAAAGATTCAAGCAACGACAAGACAACCCGCCAAGAATAAATATGATGAGAATGATTAAAGATGTCAAAGAGCAATACTGTTACAACATATATAAAAAGTTACCGAGAGAAAAACTCGCGAAACCAGAACCAGAAAAACCAGGAGGGAATCAAACCGAACCAGACGAAACATTCAGACCAACTAAAGCAGATAAACGGAGAACACAAAAAATACTACTCGGAAAAATCAAGGAAAGGATAACTCGCGAGAACGAACAGCCAAACGAAAATGGGACAACGATAACAACCAAACAGACAAATGGAAATTCCGAATTAAAACGGAATATAATAGAGAAATCGATCAGCAACATGGAAAAAGAATTCGAAACACCACCAAGAGGATTGATAAAGGTAAAAACAAAAAGAAACTTACGAATAAATATGCTACGGAACATCAGAGATTCATCACCGGAGGACGGAGAAATAAGTGAAACCAGTAGTTTAATGGGAGAAGCACTACAAGCATCTGAGAACGAGGAACAAAACAAACAGATTATAAAACCAATGAATCGATGGATCTCAGATCGACCATTATCACCAACAGAAGGGGAACTAAAATTAATAGACGAACTAATTGAAACCATACCCGAAACATTAATAAACGAGGAGTTCATCAACAATGAAGTATTTAAGAGATACATGAGGTACATTTTACAACTCGAGGGATCGAAAGGAGACGTGATACCCGAACAGGAGAAACCACGGGTAAAGGCATATATAGAGAAACAGAAATTAGAAGATATAACGAAGTTTCAAATACTTATGCAAACGCCGGACTTCATAGAACGTATCTGGATTAAACAGCCAAACACCGATGAAATATTCGATTGGATAAAAGAAAGAATGGGAAGCTCCAAGAAAAATGATAACTTATACCATAATGGATGGTTAATAAAACCAGACCTACACCTAGTAGATGCACTAATATGGCCGGGTAAACCAACATACGTAACTCTAGAAAAAGAAAAAACGGTACCAGATTTTGGACTATGGGCAGAATACGCGAAAAATGAGTTCGAAATCAATATCAAAAAGAACCTACAAGGAGCAACCAAGAGAATATTTTGTAAAAACAGAGAAAAATTAATCACACAAATAATAGACCAAATCCACAAGAACTGGGAAATACTAATGTATCTCAGACCAATAGAAATGAAAGTATGTATAGAAAACTTGCGAGACACGGTAATTCTCAGACATGCTAACTATAAGAATACGACATTAATTGGAAGATACGGAACTCGCCGAATAGGAAAAGAGAAAGCAAAAGAATTGAAGATAAGAGTAAAGTTACCAAACGAGGAACAAATAACGTTGAAAATAAATAACAAAACGCGAGTAGACGAACTAATAAAAATCATCAACGAAATGATCATGGAACAAACAAAAGATCAAAGTGAAGATGGAATGATAGAAGATGTAGCCGTAAAATACCTTCATCATTATCTACACGAAGAAGATGAAACATATCTATACGAGTTGGGAATATGGGACGATGACCAAGAAATCAGAATAGTACCAATGGAAGAAGCACGATGGGGAACAGATACCACGTGGAAGGAGATGGACGAAGTGGAAAAAGAAGGCCACCAAAAGTCCAAGAAAATTATAGAAATCTATCGACAATGGCGGAAGGATCACCGTCTAAAAGAGAAACTCAGTGAATTAGATACGAGTGAATGCAAACCAACTCCATGGAAGAAACAATGGAATGAACAAGAAAAAAGATGGGAACTAAAACCCGGAGCAGTAGAAGAAGAGCCATCAGAGGGAGAAAAGGTTAACAATCATGAAGGAGAAACCCTGAAACACAGAACGAAAGAAGGTGAAAATAAAACGATGCCCGAAAACGAATATAGAAAAATAAACGTAATGAAGAAACAAAGACCCCAACCAGTAGATATCGACGAAACACAAATAAAACTAGAAAACGATCATTGCGAAAAATTAATAGAAATATTACAGCAAGGGGCAAGGAGCCAGAGACGAGCAGCAACGACGCATGCGAAATATATGGCAGAAAATGGCGAAAACCTCGAGAACTTGAGAGAATTAGTAAAAGAGATCGAAGAATATAGAAGGAAAAATGAATGGTGTCCGGAAGTATTCGACCAAGTAATACGCAAATGGAAACACCGAGAATGGGCACAAGAACCGCAAGGAAAATATAAAATAAAAGTACTCTACCCCGATCAAACATCAGAAGAACTAGAAGTTCATCCGACAGCAAAAATAAAAGAAGTAAAAAGAAAACTAGCATATGAAACTCCATTCCATTTACAATTCCATGGACGATCACTAGATAATATGTTGGAAGTGGGAGTAACACCAATGGTGATGGGAGAAATAAACCCCTTGAAAATGGCGGAGACATTGGGAATACCGTTAAAAAGAAAAGAGATAAAACCAAAACCTATCAAAGCAAGTATGAGCACGCCCAGTATGGAGGAGACAAAAATGAAACCCCAAAAATGTTCGAAGGAGATGAAGTAATGATTTGAATGAAATACAGACGAGGAAGAGGAGCTCTCACCGCTAGTAATAAAAACACCCACAAAGCTACCAGACATCCAAGAGGAACAACCGTCAACCAGCTATCATCAAATGAAGGAACAACAAGAAGACGAAATAGAAGAAATGATAATCGAAATGGATATTGAGGATAAAGACTTCACACCAATGAAAAAGTGTATAACACAAACTCACGAAGCAAAGGATGACGTATATCTAACCCAAGATTGGGACGAATGGCTCAGAGAACAAAACAAGGAAAGCCAAGGGATAACCCTAACGAACATTACGGAAAACGGGGCAACAAAAGAAACAGGCACATCCATGGAGAAACGTCCAAGAGGTAGGCCAAAACTGACAACCGAAAACGGGGAACCAAAAATCAGAGACCAATCCAAACAACAGCAATGGATGACAAGGTTGGATAAACTGGAAAAAATAGCATACGAGATGAGAAAAACTCACCCCAGAGAGGAAAGCGGAACAGAATGGATAAGAGAATTATTAGCGGATATGCTAATAATCACCAGCCAACCACTAAGGAGGTTATGGCAAAGGAATCGAGCAAGTGAGGACGCCAAACAACTATGGTACACCGTATCTAACATAATTCCGAAGCTGATCAAGGAGAAAACTAAAACGATGAAATTAGAATGGGAAGAAATGAGACAAATAGTCGCCCAATTGTCACAAATACGGATGATGACGAATATCGATTAGTGGCACTCTCATATCTCGTATATAATCTAATGAGTCTATCGGCAAGCAAAATTCCAAACAAACAGTTCATGAATAACGTAGAGTTAACCGCAATGATCATACAGCAAGAAATCGAACCAGGTATACTACAGAATGGTGGATGGAAGCAATTTATAAACAAACCGAGAAAAAACGAACAAGTCAAACCAATGCACGTAAGACTGAAGGCACTATTAAACGACTTCGAACATGAATTACCTATAAAAGATATAGCAATGAGAAATACAAGCATACACTCACTAATGATGACAATGATGGTGTGGCTAATGTGCACAGGTGCAACAAACGGATTCTTAATATTTGACTGCGATAAAGCAGTACTGGGAGACAAGTATTCGCTGAAAGATATCGAGGAGTGTAGGATGGCAATACCAAATAACCTGACCACTATAGAAAAAGCGATAACGTATCACATCTACCAAGAATCTGATTTCATCAGAACAAAAGCCAAGGAGTGTGCAATCACACGGAAAACATTAGCATACCATTGCGGAGCACACTCCCACGTATCAATCATAAACCCTGGAACAGAAAGGGAAATACTACAAGTGTCAGGAGAACAATGTAAAGATCTATTCAGCGGAGGAGAAATGAGATTAAAAGAGGGAGTCGTACTAAAAGGAAAAAGTGGAATGATCCAGGTACAAAGCATATTCGTCGCAGGAATAATCAACTCAGCAACTGGAGACTGCCAGGGAGGAAAATATACTATAAAGGGAGAACTAGTGACAGGAGTGGTTGTAATAGAAACCTATACGGTCGAATTAAAAGAATACGAAGCACAATTTGATGGAGCAACCCAAGTAATGAAGTCAAACCAGATGTGCCAAGCAACAGACACCGTTTGCAAAACCGGAACATCAACGATAATATACCAAGCAAACATCCATAAATGCAGAATGCAATTCTTAAAAACAGCGTTATTCGACGAAGTAAGAGGAGAAGTATTCGAGGAAGACGCAGAGGAATTGCAAATAAATGATGTAAACAAAATCATAACGAGAGCGGGAAAGATCAAAGCCAGAACTAGGTCCCAACCGCTGAGAACAAAACAAACCCCAGCAGCATTAATAACCACGGAAGCAGAGATGGGAATGAGATTCATCAAAGGAAAGATAACACAAAAATGTGGGAAGATGGTATATGCCACCAACTACCCCAGGACTATATGCATCAAGACAAATGCTAGAGCAAGGAATAGCCGCGGTAGCCAAAGATGAAGTGAAATTATATCTATACATGAATAACAAGATGGATTTCCTCTACCATAAAGGACAAGAGTCAATGCAAAAGGTATACCACGACTTGATACGCAACGATTGTCAGTTAAATAAAGAAATATTAAAAACGAAATTAGCCGTAGCAATAACTAACCCAGATAGCGCAATGCCGCTGTTACCATTACAAGAAGGACATTTTGGAAGAATAGCCGGAGAAGTAATGTACATATTCAAGTGTGAAAAAACATTTGCTATGGTACCAGAAAAATCAACAGCACCACCCGGAAAATGCACAAACGAACTAGAAGTAGTATATAAAAAGCAGATTCGATACGTGCAACCAGTAACGCGAATGATGAAATTGCTAACAGATAAACCAAATTATTACGATTGCAATAACGCTTTCGGACCATTGTTTCAACAAACAGACGGAAAATGGGTAATGTTCCCAATGAGAATCCCAGTTGCCGAACCAAAAAGATTTGGATTGACAGAACTAACTACAGAACAAGAATTCCGACCATTGGATGTAGTAAACAGTGGCATATATTCACAAGAAAGTTTAGAAGCAGCAAGACAAAATCTATTGTTCCCCGCAAGAAGAGAATCAATACTATCAAATATAGTAACAATAACGGGTGGTACAAACTTTGAGCAAAAACCAAATTACGAACTACTATTATCGCCAGACCATTTCCAACAGGCAACATCCAATATGATGAAAGCAATGTGGGGTAGATTCCTAGTGTTCGGTCAAATGATGGCTGGAATATTGGGCATAATACTAATAATCCAAATAGTAAGAGTGATACTAACACAGATGTTGGCATGCTTCGACATCTACAAACGAGAAAAGAAGATAAATTGGAAACTATTAGTCGGAGTATTACCTTTCTTGGCGAAAACAATGGTGTTACATGGGCATTCAAAGGATATACACAAAATCAAACGACTATTACGAGTCTTAACAACAATGAAAGGGACAGACGAAGAGATAGGTAGACGATTCAGGAAAGCACTATATGACGAAAGAGCGAGAGATGAACTAAAAAGGAGCAGAAAGAGTATGTGGGAAAGAATCAAGGAATATAGAAGAACCGGTAGCGATGACGACTCCGACGATGAGGAGAATAACGGGAAAGGAAACGCACCGAAAATGATCCAAGCACCAGTATACTGGGACGAAAAGAAGACATGCGCGTGGATAAGCGAACCAATGTCAAGAATGCCATACGAGGAACCAAGCAAATTACCACGAACAAAAGCAACCACAATGGGAACAAAAATGATACCAACCGCAAATATCTACCCGTCACTCTACAACCCTGATTGGGAAGCAACAAATCCAATAAATACAAGACGATCAAGAAGTGTAGATCAGGACGGGGAAGTTAGAACAATAGCGGCACTATACACATCGACCGGACCAGCAATTACCCTAACCATCGAAATAAATGGAAAGGAAACGGAAGCAATGATAGATACAGGAGCGAATATCTCAGCAGTACATTTAGGCGAAATACCACGACACCATTGGAAAGATATCGAACCAACGGGAGTTCATGTAATCGCATGTAGTAAAGAGACGGTAAACGTAATGGGACGATGGTGGACAACATTAAAACATCAGAACAACGAGGTAGAAACATACCTAGCGGTAATACCACAATTAAGTGTGCCATGCATAATCGGAACCGATTTAATGCCAGAACTATTCAAAGAAATTGTTATCGACCTAGGAACCTTATGTTTAAAGGATAAAGAAGGCAGAATCTGTGCCATGAATACAATAGTAAGATGCTCAGAGAAAATAGTGGTACCAGCTAAATCCCAAATGATCTGTTACATCAAAATAGATGAGGGCATTACGGGAGAAATGATATTCGAACCAAGTAAAAAGTTCGAAAAACGGCGAGAATTACCTTTAGCAAGAGAGATAATCGAGATAAACGAAAACGGCGAACTACCAATCAACATCACGAATTTCGATGAAGAAGATAAAATAATATATGAAAACGAAAGACTGGGAAAATTAACGCCCATGATAGACATCGAGTTATTAAACGTGAAAGGAGAAGGAAAAGAGGACAAACCACTATGGACAATAGATAGTGAACTCCTAAATGAAGACGAGACAGCGCGCAATTTACAAACATTATTGATGGAATAAAAAGACATTTTCGCAGTATCAGATTTAGATTGGGAACTGTGCGAAGCGTAACCACTACACGCAATAACACTATCAGACGAGAAATTCGTTAAGACCATACAAACTGCAGAAGGCCAGAAACCGTAGCAGAGCAGGAGGTGCGAAAATGCTCGATGCAAAGGTAATCGAACCAAGTTGTCTCACCATGGTCAATTCCCAGTTTTATGGTAAAAAAGAAAAGACGGAACGCAAGATTTTGCATCGATTATAGGAAACTTAAATGCGGTACCAAAAAGAGATTACGTATCCGTACCAGACATTAACGAAATGTTATTGACGCTACAAGGAGCAGCCTATTTCACCTCACTGGATTAAAAAGTGGATACTGGCAAATAAAGATGAAAATGAAGACTAAAGAAAAACCGCATTCACCCATCGGGGAGAGGATTGTATACCAGTTAAGAAAGTGCCATTTGGATTGACAAATGCACCGGATCTTTCCAAGATGGCGAATGAATTGTTCTCCCCGGGGATAACAATGCATGGTGTATGATAGACGACCTGCTGATCTACTCATATTACATTTAACAACATTAGAAGATATACGAAAAGTAGTTATCGACCTATAGCCAGTGAAATTGAAGTTGAAACCATTCCAAGTGCGATTGGGCTAAAGAAAAGAAAGTACGTTCTTGGGGCAAACATATATCAGCAAAAGGAAAAGAACCAGATCCCAGAATATCAGAAATTAAAAATTGTCCGAGCACCAAAAAACAGTAACACAAATACAGAATTCCTAGGATTATGCGGATACTATAGAAATTCATCAAAAATTACGGCAGGTATTAGCCAAACCGATACAAGATCTGGTCAAAAGATACATTCATTCGTGTTGAAAACGAAAACAACAATTGGCATTAAACATTACGAGACAAGTTAATGAAAAGCACCAATCTTTAATCACCCCGACTTCAAAAACCGTTTTAGTGAGAGCGCGAGTGCCAAGCGGATTACGCATCTGGCGCAATATGGACAATTAGACGATGAAGGGAAGAACGGTAATCGGATATTATAGCAAAACATTCAAGAAGCACGATGAAAAACTATTCAGTTACCGAAAGAGAAGCGTTTAGCAATCATCCAAGCAATTAAGCATTTCAAATACTTTACTATGGGTCATTGAATTATGCATCACACGGACCACCAGACCACTAGGTATGGTTGGTCATACATAAAGGAAGGCATCAAGTCACTCATGAGATGGGCGATGCAATTACAAGAATACTCTCCGTTTAAAAATTCAAAAGCGGTCGAGCAAATGCAAATGCTGACTTGTATGCGAGATTCATCTTCCCAGAATCTGATGGATTGAGGAAGTCAGACGGATATAGCCATGGATAATTGCGGAAGATAATTGACTTCGCTCAATTGATGATTCGACCAACAGAAGACCCAGAATTGAAATTAATAATTGAATACGTGAAAACGGGGAAAACCGGAGGTCTACGAAAATGACCCACAATTGAAGAAATATGAATAAACACCGACACAGGTATGTAATCGAGAAAAAGTGGTTACTAATAGCAGACGTGGCGAACAAAGGCTATGATAATACCCGAAAAATAGACGAAGGAACTATTAACCAATACCAAAAAAGATGGAAAAATTAGGTGGACATATGTCGGTAAAAAAAACGCTTCGCAAGAATGAAACAGAAATACTTTTGGCCAAAATATGTCGGAATCCGTAAAAGATGGATAAAAATTGTCTCATTGTGCACAAAGGAAAAAACCCTGGAGCAAAAGGGAAAACACCATTGAAACCCAATGCCAGTACCAGCCGAGCCTATGACAAATTATATCGATGGATGTATTAGGACCATTACCAGAAACAAAAACGGGAAATAATATATATTCTAGTAGTCACAGATTATCTGACAAAATTCCCAGAAGCATTTGCGATGAAAGACCAAAAGCCAAACAATAGCACAAAAAACTTGTGGAGAAGATCTGTGCCGATACGGAACACCAAAAGCAAATAGCTGACAGACCATGGAGACGAATTTTGATGAGCAAAATCATGAAAAGAAGTGACCAAACTACTTCAAGATAGCAAAAATTAAGAACATCACCGTATCACCCACGAATGCAATGGACTAACAGAAAGATTTAACGGCAACATTGTGATACAGATGTGTCAAACTACGTAGACAGATACAGGAGGGATTGGGTACGAATTATATCAATTTTATGTCTACTTGCCCATAGAATGTCAACACATGCCGCAACCAAGTATGAGCCCAGTTCAAGGTTAATGTATGGGTTAGAGAATGTAATATGCGATGGATCAGAGTATCAGCTGACCAATATCACAATATATAAAAGAAGACGACTACGTTACAAAGTTAAGCAAAGAATGCAAGAAATATATGGGAACGGCAGGACTAAATATCAAGTTCACAAGAAAGTTATTAAGATCTACACGATCCAGAAGAGAAAACGTTAAACCACACCACTTTCAGTTGTAGGAAGATTGGTAAATCATCGAAACACCAGAAGTTAATTCCAGGCACAAACTAAGAAATTTACAAAGAAACGAAAAGGACCATAACGAAAATCATATCACAGCGAAACAACGTAAGAGTTAAAAATTGGTAAACCACCCATTTCACCAGGACCAATTAGTTGTAACGTAGCAAGATGTAAAGCCATTACCAAAACAATACAGCTCAACCAGAAGAAAGACGTATAATGACACGTCTCAAACCGCAAGGAGTATCGATGTAAGATGTATAGCCAGAACTACGATATTACGGACCCAGGACGGATACGAACGAAAGACGTTAGTACCAGGAATATGAGGATGGAGAATGGGAAGACCACCATACGGGAAATTAAACCAGAAAATAGCAGAAAATATCGTGTAAGGACTAGATTTACTACCAGAATGGGCAAAGAGAGAAGAGATATGAAATATTGGAGGACTTAATGAGAATAATCGGAACAACTACAAACCGACGAAAACCAGATATCGAGATTATAACCACAAATAATAAAACAAAAACTGGCCAACCTCTATTTACTATTGGCGACAAAGAAAGGCAGTACCCACTGCACACCAATCATGCAGACGAATAATTACGAAAGATGCAAGAAATAATTAACGTATGGGGAACGTTAAAGAAGTCAATCGACAAGAAACGAGGACGGAGAAACCCCACTAATGATCGCAGCAAGTAGAGACATCCCAACTTGGATAATTAAGTCCTACTAAAAAGCAGGAGCAGATGTGACAACAACAGATAGGAAAGGGATACGGCGTTGGAAACCGCGTGTGATATTAACGAAGATGCCAAAAAATCTGGGAGCAATGTTGAAAGTATTAACCAAGGAAAAATATCGACACTTGGAAGACCTACCCGTATCTATTACGTATTTACATTTGGAATGCAATAAGCAAGAAATTGCCAACGAATTATCCAATGGGAAAACGGACCTGATAACATAAATGGGTGATAAACACCAAACCAACACGGACGAACAAGGCGAAAACGGTCATGAAATCGAGGCCTATTTCAGTTATAACAGCATTACATGCAATATACGAGTTAATCAAGAGAGGAGATATACTGTTAACCAACTTCAGCTGAACCGAACAACAGGCAGCAAGAGAAACAACAACTGTTCAAACTAATAAGAGAATTCACATAAGGAACATTATAGGGTGGGAACACAACAATGTTCCAATTTAATAAGTCAATTTAACTACATCCAAAGGTTCTATCAGAAGTCATAATACAATTTGCGCAAGCCACCAAGGAAACACTCCCGCCACGACACTAGCAATGAGGATATAAACACGCAGCACAGCTCTTCCACAAACATCCTGAATAACTCAAAAAAGACCAACTAAATCGACTCAATTATGCGAACAAGCAAGACAAACTAATCTCCGCAAGATTTGGACTAACAAATAGAACGCAAATACTCAGCCCTCGACCGGTTCGGATAATAGCCAATCATACGCCATCGAATGACAATCGATCCGGATACAGCAACTGATAATGCGAAATTACCAAGCGTCTTACCCTTAACCAATGCCCATCCAGGGAATTCGATACGTTACACACGCATATATCAACGACAAGAACACCGTACCAAAAATCAT
>CM039680.1:29881392-29931716 GCA_022537955.1 Schmidtea mediterranea | reverse complement strand
ATTACGCAGGTATAGCAGAGACCGAGTACTAAGAATCGTGGTCAAAAAGATACATCATTCGTGTGGGGAAACGACGAACAATGTGGCATTTTGGAAACATTAGCGACAAGGTTAATTGGAAGCCCAGTCTAATCCACCCGACTTCAAAAACACCGGTTTTTTAAGAACTGCAACGATGCAAGCGGATACGCATCTGGCGCAATATTGGGAAATGTAGACGAATGGAAGGGCAGAACGGGTAATCGGATTATTTAGCAAAAACATTCAAGAAGCACGAGAAAACCCTAATTCAGTTACCGAAAGAGAGCGTTAGCTAATCATCAAGCAATTAAGCATTTCAAATACTTAGCTATGGGTCATGAAATATGCACCAACGGACGCGACCAGCCACTAGTATGGCTTGTCAACATAAGGAAGCATCAGTCGGACTCATGAGATGGGCGATGCCAGTTAAAGAGATACTTCTCCGTTTTTAAAATTCAAAGCGGGTTCGAGCAAGATGCACAAATGGCTGACTGTATGTCGAGATTCATCTCCAATCGATGGATGAGGAGTCAAACGGTATGCATGATAATTGCGGGAAGAATATTGATGTCGCTCAATTGATGATGCGACCAACAAGAAGACCCTGAATTGAATATTTAATATTGATATACGTGAAACGGGTAAACCGGAGGTCACGAAAAGATGACCGCACAATTGAAGGAACATATGGATAAACACCGACACAGTATTGTAATGCGAGAAACGTGGGTTACTAATAGCAGACGGCGGAAGCCAAAGCTAATGATAATACCCGAAAATGACGAAGGAACTAGTTAAACCCAATACCAGAGAGGAAAATTAGTGGACATTTCCGGTAAAGAAAACGCTCGCAAGAATGAAACAGAAATAACTTTGGCCAGATATGTCGGAATGCGTATAGATGGATAAAAATTGTTCTCATTTGGTGGCAACAGGAAAAACAACGGAGCAAAATGAAAACAGCCGATTGAAACCAATGCCAGTACCAGCCGAGCTATGACAATGAGTATCGATGGATGTATAGGACAGTTAACGCAGAAACTAGGAAATATATATATTCTAGTTAGTCACAGATCTATCTTGACAAAATTCCCAGAAGCATTTGCGATGGAAAGACAAAAAGCCAAAACAATAGCACAAAAGACTGTGTGGAAGAAATCTGTTGCCGATACGGAACAGCCAAGCAAATACTGACAGAGCCAAGTGGAACGAATTTTAATGAGCAAAGATCATGAAAGAAGTGACCAACGTACTCAAGATAGCAAATTAATGAAAGTAGCCTGTATCACCCGACATGCGAATGGACTGACAGAATAGATTTCACGGCAACATTGATAAGATTTGTCAAACTACGTAGATCAGATACCAGGAGGGATGTGGGACGCGATATACAATTTATGTCTACTTGCTAGTAGAAGTGTCAGCCAGTGCCGCACCAAGATGACCCATTCAAGTTAATGTATGGTAGAGAATGTAATATGCCGATGGATCTAGAGTATCAGCCACAATATCACAATATATAAAAGAAGACGAACTACGTTACAAGTTCAGGGAAAGAATGCAAGAAATATTGAGAACGGCAAGGCTAAAGTATGAAGTTCAATCAAGAAGTTATAAAGATCTACACGTCAGAAGAGAAACGTTAAGCCACACACGTTCAGTGTAGGAGATTGGTAATATTCGAAACACCAGAAGTTAATCTCAGCAAACTAAGAAATTACAAGAAACGGAAAGGACGCATGACGAAATCCTATAGACACAAAGCGAGAACAAACGTAGAGTAAGCATTTGGTAAATCAACCCATTCACTAGACAATAATGGTGAACGTAGCAAAGATGTAAAGGCCATACAAACAGTAACGAAGCTCAACCAGAAGAAAGACGTAATAATAACGGTCTCAAACCGCAAGGAGATGATGCTAAGAATGTTTAGCCAGAACTACGAATACGGACCCAGCGAATACGACGAAGAACGAAGTACCAGGAATATGAGGAGTGGAAGATGGGAACGACCGACATACGGGCGAAAGATTAGAACCAGAAGATAGCAGAAAATTATCTGTGAAAGAGAACTAGGATTCTACTACCAGAATGGGCAATAAGAATAAACGAGATATTGAAATATTGGGGAGGACTAAGAGAATACTCGACACTACAGAACGCGACGAACCGATAGCGAGCATAAGTACACAATATAACAACTGGCCAACTCTATTTACTATTGGCGAAAAGAAGAGCAATACCCCGTGCACACATCATCGCAGACGAATAATTACGTAAAGAATGCAAGAAGTAATTAACGTATGGGAACGGTTAAAGAAGTCAATCGACCTAAGAACGAGGACGGAGAACCTCCACGTAATGATCGCAGCAAGTAGAGACATCCCAACGCTGCGAATAATTACAGTCCTACTAATAAGCAGGAGCAGATGTGCACAACAGATAGGAAAGGGATACGGCGTTGAAGACGCGTGATATTAAGAATATCAGAAGAAATCGGGGAGCATTGTTTGAAGGTACTGGTAATCCAAGGAAAATGTATCGACAACTTGGAAGACCTTACCGATCTGATTACGTATACTTGGATGCAATAAGCAAGAATGGCAACGAGATTAAGTCCAAATGGAAACGACCTGATAACGATATAATAGGTGAAGAACCCAACCAAACGGACGAACAAAGGCGAAAACGAGTTCATGAATCAGCCCTATGTCAGTATATACACATTGACCAAGAATATACGAGTTTAATCAGGAGAGGAGATATACTGGTTAACCAATCTTCAGCGGACCGAACAACAGGCACAAGAGAGAAACAACAAGAATGTTCAAGACTGAATAGGCAGAAATCTCGCGTAAGAACTTATAGGCGTGGGGAATCGACAACAATGTTTGCCAAGTTAATAAGTCCAATTTTAACGTACATCAAGGTTCTAATCCAGAAAGTCATGAATAGCAATGTTTGGGCAAGCAACGGAAAATCCGCCAGACACTAGCAAATGAGATTCATACGAGAAAGTTCTTCAGGAGCAAATTTAGAATAACTCAAGACCAACTAAAGAAAATAGTGCGAACTAGCACACATAATAATGGCCCCGCAAGATTGGACTACAAAATAGAACGCAATATCACATCGGAGGTTGGGAGTAATAGCGACAATCAACGCATCTGGAGATGAAATCGATCCGGATACACGACTGATACTGCGAAAATTACGCAAGAGTCCCTTTACCTTAACTAATTGCCATCCGGAATGATAACGTTACATCACTGCCATATATCAACGACAAGAATCAACCTGTAGCCTATACAATCATCAAAACTAATAGAAAAATGCGGGGAAAAGTCAAATAAGAAGAGGAATAAATGGCAAACAAGCGCTAATTGTACGCAATCGATCTATCCCGGAATAAAACTGGCGGTAATACAAAGAGACTAACTAAGAACCGGTCGGAACGCAAAGAGAGATAGACGATTGGAGTAGCATACTGAAGTTGCAACTAACGACCTAAGTGCAATGATAAAATTTATAACAGAAAATGCAACGAAGAAGAGAAATAGAGGAACTATGTACGAGATAACCAAAGACTATCATGGAGAACAATATATCGAAACGAAAGAGGCGATAATATTCTTGCTAAATATTGGAAATACCAGGATCTGAGGAATATGCGCAGTAGATGTAAATGAGAGATATGAAAGACGGAGAAATGCTTACTGAAAAATTAATGATTAAAGGAAGACCTCAAAATTATTCCTGATAATATTTACATAGACCAGAACTGAAATTTATGACAATATTAATGAACAAATGAGAATGAAAATGAAAAGGTTAGACACTATTACCTGTAAGAAAAGGGAAAAACTACGAAACAAGAGTCCTGAAGGGAACGAATCGTCAACTAAGATGAAATAATCAAAGCAAGAGACCAAGCATAACAGCTTATAAAAGCATTAATTAGGAAACTTATGTCGGGACGACAATTTCAGCCAAGCACCGGCGCGATACAGATAACATATGATAACAATGACGAAAGATAAGATTAACAGAAGAAAACGAACAAAACGATGAAAACGGAGAAAGAAACCAAGGAGACAAAACAAGACAAAGAAACGATAGGCATAACAACCAGGAAAATAAGAAAAACGACAAAAATAATAGAAACGAAAACAAAAAATCGAATTATGAAAAACGAACCGTATGCCTACCAAAAATAGAACTAAATTGGAAAAATAATCTATTAACATTCTCTATTGTCATAACAACTTGGAAATTAGCAGTGACCCAATACATACTGAACGATCAACGGAGGGACAAAGAGAACATAATAATGGAACCAAACCAGATAAAAATAACAAATATCGAAGGACAAACAATAACTCAAGTATGTACAACAAACATCGAACAAGACTGGATAGGAAATAAAATATGCGAAAAGGAAATGGCAAATCTAAAAGACCCCATATACATAAAAGGAATAGAAGCCCGACGAAGATACCGAATATGTATCTACAGAAATAAGAAACGTCCAAGGAGGTGCGTGATTAAGAAAGCACCAAGAAGACAAGGAGGAAAAAACACAAAACCAACAACCAAAAGAACAATGAATCCAGCAAAAGTAGCCAACCAAGAAACGAAGAAGACAACTGGATATAATACTAAGAGTGAGAAACACCCACAATGGGAAACAAACAACACCAAAACCACCAAAAATAATACAGAAACAGAAAAAATACACACACATCAGGTGAATGAAATATGCCTAGCAGAAATTAACGGTCGAAGAATGGGACGATGTCAAAAGATCACACTAAACCCAGGAGATCAGTTAATAATACGAGGACTACATCCACAAGTAGAATATAGGATCTGCACACCCAGACCGGAAATAAAATCCTTGAAATGTACAACAGAAAAGACGGGAAAGGTAACAACAACGAAAACGGTAATTAGGTGGATAACGAGCCGCGCCATAACAGCGCTGGACCTCGATCAAGACGAAAATACCATTGGAGAAAGAAAACTGATAATAACACAAGATTCACAAACAACGGAGAAACAACTATGTACAAAGGAAATCACGAACAAAGATAACGAAATACTCAAATGTAAGTTTCACCAAAACCACCCAAACGAAACAAGGAAACAAGCATTAAAAACAAGATTTTCAATATGCGTATGGAGAGACCATATGATACCAATATGCCCTCAACAAGAAAAGAATAAAAACATTACGGTAGAAATGACTACAGTAACGCATCAGGACGAAAAAGAGAATACCACAGAGAAGGAAAACAGAACCAGAAATAAAGAGGAAGATAGATATATCTCAGAAGCCCAAATGGAAAGAATAATGGAACTAATCGGGAAAAACCAAGAACCAGCCGCAATAGAACAAAACATGAGAGAAAATATTATTGCAAATACGGAAGAACCAATAGAGATCCCAAACTGGATACGAATAGTATGGATTACAAGCATAATAATAATCGCAGTAGCAACCGGAATTACAATGGGCATAACGAAAGCAATCCATAGATATAAAATTAGACAAATAAAGACAAAGATGGCCAAAGAAAAATTAAAAATAGAGGAACAAAGAGAGTGGAACGAGGGATTTCGACAAATCGGAACCCCTCATAAGATGCAAAGGGTATAGGTAAAGGACATATGAGTGTATATAATGTATAAATTGTAAATATATCAGTAATATAGAGCGGTATGTATATTATACGAAACCCTGTAAATTAATGAAAAAATGAAATCAAGACACAAATAACGAACACAAAAACGACATTGAGATACGAATAATGAATATAAATTAAGGAGGATGGAACAAAATTATCAAACAAGTACGAACAACGAAACAGTAATCGAAATGTGGAAACGGCAATATAACGCCCTAACGAAAGTAATAAACACGTTACAAGAACAATGGACGGAGAGCCAAATAGCGCTAAGAGAAGCTTTAAATACAAACATGTATCACCTGATAAACATAGAAGAACAACAGAGACGAATGAATGAAATGGAACGGGAATTACAAATATTGAGAACAGAAAATCAATGGCAGAGAAACGAGTTACAAAGAGTAGCGGAAGAAACGGAAGAGGAACCACCGGTAGAATGGAGTGAATGGTTATTGAATCAAATCGAAGAGAGAGTAGAACCAGACTCATCAAGTAACGTGGAGTAGAAGAGAAAAAGATGTACATATGTAAAAAGAGTAAAAGTAGGAAGCAAAGAAAAACCAAAAAATCAAAAATCATAAAAATAAGTGTAAATAAAGAGTACAAAGTTAATAAATGAATAAAACCTAAACAACCTAGACTAAACTGTATATAATTATAGAAAATGGACCAACAAAGAACGGTGACAGAAGTCAATGAAATGATTGAAATAATCAGGAGACGAACTCAAATACAAATAGAAGCGAGATTACGATGTGGAGCATGTACTAAACTATTAAAGGAACCAAGACAAACAGAGTGCGGGTGTAGACTATGCACTGAATGTGTAATAGAATTAACATTGAATGGCCCAAAACAATGCCCCGATTGTAGAGAAATAGAGATTGCATCAGTAGGAGAAACACAAGAAGATCGAGCAGCCAGTAGAGAAATTCTAAACATGAGAATAAAATGCCCAAATGAACCATGCGAATGGGAAGGAAAAATCAAAGAAATGAGCAATCACTTAAACCAATGTAACCACAAAAGAAAACCCTGCGAGAAATGTCAACAACTCATAACCGAAGGGGAGGAGAAGCAACACGAGAACGTATGCGAAGGAAGACGAACAAGATGCGAATATTGCAATATCACCGAAACATGGAAGCAAATACAACAGGAACACGTAAATGTGAAAGAAGAAAAGATATGTGAAAGATTTCGAGGAATATGTCCAAACAAATGTGGAATCAAGGAAGAAGTGGAACTCAAAGAGCATTGGGAAAAATGCAGTAGAAAACGAATAGAATGCCCAATGGCAGAATGGGGATGTAAAAGAAAAATAGTAAGAGAAGAGACGATACAACATGTGCAAGAGACGGCCGAGGAACACCTAAAAATATGGATAGACACCATAAAGGAGATGGATCAAACAATGAGGAAAATGAAAATCGAAATCGAATCACACAAAATACTAATGACAGAAATCTTCAACACCAGAGAGTCATTCGAATTGGCACGAATAGGAATGTCGGAAACAGAAAAGAACGTAGAAAATGAAATGAAAAGACTAAGAGAACATTACCAGAAATTAAGAAGTTACACACCCACGGGAGAAAATTTACCGATTGCTCCATATATATGGAGAATTGAGGAATTCACAAGAAAATGGCAGAGAGCAAGAGATGGAACAGAAGTATCCGTAACCAGCCCACCATTTTATTCATGGAAAAACGGATACAAACTGAGAATGAGGGTATACCCAAATGGAGACGGAACCGGGAAAGATACCCACGTATCTGTATTTTTTGTTCTAGTAAAAGGAGAATGGGACGAATTACAATCATGGCCGTTCAGCAATAAAATGGCCTTCACAATAATGTCAGCAAAGGATGCACATGTAGAGAGGTTCAAACCAGATGGAACGCCCTGCTACAACAAGCCAACAGCAGATGTAGGCGTAGCAGTAGGGTCATCAAGGATGATGAAACAAAATGTGATGTGGGAATACCTAGAAGGAGATACATTATTCGTAAAGTGGTCAGTAGAGAGAGAAGGAACGGGAAGGACAGAGTAGGAAAAGAGGAAGATGTAAAGTGTAAATAAAAATAAATATATGTCTATGTATAAATAATGTAAAAGTAGTGCCATAAAACCAAAAATTAGCTGTGCGTTAACTGAGAAAATAATAACTATCGCAAATAACAAACCTTAATTGTAAATATTACTTGCAGAAAATGAATAACAAAGAAATAACGATCGAGATAATAAACCACCTACCAGTAGTAAAGATGATGGAAATCATGGGTAACGAACACCAAAAAGCAATACTAATAAAAAATGAAGAGATGGGAATGATGAATAAAATAAAAACAGAGACCGAGAAGTGCGAGAGAATGTGGCAACAATTACAAAATGGGCATGAAGGCAAGCTGATCATGAGACAAACTAACAACGTAATGAATAGAGTCAGAGAAATATACGAGGAAGGGATAGAAGAGTTCGAAAAATTGATAAGGAGAAAGATAGAACAAGATATACGAGAGGAAAAGAGAAAGTATGCGTCACAACAATTAGAAGAAACCCAAAAAGCCGAGATGGGAAAACTCCAAAAACAAGTCGAAGAGCAAGAAACGAGAATGAAACATGGGAAAGTTATGTTAGAGCTGCTAAACAAAAACATAACGGAGTTAAAAGAGAAAGCAAATGAGGTGAAATTAAAATATTACAGAGAAGTAATCAACACAGCGCATCGACAAAGAGCGGTAGACAAATCAATCCAGGAGAAGAAAGAACTCCAATTAAGAAATGGAGAATCAAAATTGGAAGTAATGTTTGGGAAGGCAATGTTGGAACTAGCTAGCCTAAGAAGCAGTCGGCTGGAAGAGGAAGTGGAAAAACTGAACAAAGGATTGATAAAGAAGGTAGAGGAACTAGAAAAAATGCGGGCAAAATATCTAAGCCAGTTAGCAAGAGCAACGTTTAACCAATGTAGAACTGAAGGAGCCGGCAGAAGAAATAAAGAACTAGAGGCCCAAATCGAACAAATCGGGAAAGTGCAAATCAAAGTAAGAGAGGAATTAGAACGTACCAAAAAAGAACAAACCGCACAAATAGCTGAATGGGCAAAAGCGATAAGTGCAAGCGAAAGGAAAACAAATGGAGTATTGAAAGAAGCCAAAAATTGGAAACAGAAATACCAAGCGGCAATGAAGGAGCTGAAAGAATTCCCCGAAAAGCGTGTACCTCTCGATAATCTGCAAATGTGGGAACAGCTCGAAGAACAAAAAGTAGAAACAGAAAATCTACAAGCTCAATTAAGACTACAAGAAAAAAGAGAAGAGAACCTTAGAAAATTCACGACGGTGAAAGTGAATCAGTTAACAAAGATACAGGATCAAATGCGAAAACTGGTCGAAGGTAAAGAACAGAGTGACCTGCAGGTAGAGATAGAAAAAAGCAGACTAGAGTGCGCAGAACAGGAAATAGAGAAATATAAGAAAATGTGCGAGCAAAGAGACCTCGCAATCCATCGACAGAAGGCACTCAGAGGATGCGAAAAAGAAGTATTTGACGCAAAAGTGAGGGAGCTACAAGCAGAGATAGAGGGAATGACAACCCAAAGGGACACCTCGATAATGGAAAGAGAGATAGAAGATCTCATCGAAGAGGTAAACCAGCTATCATATATGCTGGACGGGGAGATGAACACCTCACAAGGTTTACGGGAGAGAATAAATGAGATGTTAAACATCCCACCCATGATTTGGACCTCGTTGATACCTATGGTGCCAATGCCAATTATAAATACAAATGTGAGCGAACCACTCGAACAACCACAAGAAACCGTGATAGACGAAGGGTTCGTGGAAGTCTGGGGCACCTGGGTATAGGAGGAGTGGAAAGAAAAGGTTGTAAAAAGTGTAGAAAATGTAAATAAACCTCGATGAAAAATAAAAATAAAAATAAAAAATATAAAAGCCAAATAAAAACCCATAAAAAGAATAAAAAAAAAATCAAAAAAAAAAAAAAAAAAAAAAAAATCAAAAAATAAAAGAAACCAAAATAACAAAAAATTAATGTACAAAATTGTAGAAAATGATTAATCAGAATAATGCAACAACAAAGGAAGGAGAGTCCGGCGAGACCACTTACAACGTAAGCATCAAACCTATAAAGATTGAAGTGGAGAACGAGTATCCACTACCAATAATATGTAAGACTGAGGAGGTAGTGGAAAGAGAAGGAAATGAGCAGGAAGAGATGATAAAAAATATAAGGACAGCAATGGAACAACAAATACAGGAGATAGACTGTATAACCAATCAATGGTTCCAGTCACGGAAATTAATAAAAGCACTAAAAAGAGAATGCGAAGAACTAAAAAGACAAAGAGAAGAAGTAGAAGATGAAAATGAATGGCTAAAACAAAAAATTGAATTAAATAAAGGTTGGGAAGAGAGAGTAAATGAACTAAAAGACGAGTTAGCAGAAAAATGGTCAAAACATGTGTTAGAGGACCATTGGAAAAACCAAGCAAAGAAAATGCAGAAGAAATATCAAAGAACAAAAAGACTAAATCAAGCTTATAAGAAACTCGAGAAATACGCGAGGAAACAATACGAAAACGGGTTGCAATACAAACAACAAATACGAATATTAAAAGAAACAAACGAGAGCCAAAGAAGCGCCATAGACGAAAAAGATAAAATAATCACCCTTATCCCTGAGATGAGAGGCAGGCTAATAAGAGCCGAATTGATGCTAATGAGCAGCCCAACCTTGAGTAGTCACGATGAATTAAACCCCGAATAAAATAGTACGGAAACGTGTACAAATGTAAATAAGCAAAAGTTGAAAGTCGTATAAATAGAAAATGGAGATATATCCACAAATCTGCCTACTCTTAATCGTTATCTCTATCAACAAATCAAACCCAAATCTTCAGAAAAACCAAGAAGCTATCGAAATCACCCAAACCATCAGAACAGAACTCACCCGAATACGAAAATACTTCCTTCAAAAACCTTCGTGTAAAAATCTCAACCTCCACCTACAACAGAAGATCAACCAGCTCTCACACCTCGAAAGTATCCTCCTACAAACAACAATATCCCCTCCTTCCTCAGTTTCGAACAACGGGAAAACAAACAAATTCGAAATCACAATCCTCTGTTTGGGAATCACCCAGATCGGTATCATCATCGTCGCAGCAATCTGTCAAATCACCCAAATAGCAAAATCATACCAAAAATCTCCAGCAAATAGAAACCAAAGAAGAAGAGATCGCATCACTCAAACAATCCGTTTCATAAAAACCCCTAACTCCACATACCAAAATGATTCAGCAATCAACAACCAAATGCAAGCAATCGAGTCACAACCCAAACCAATCCAACTGGACAACATCCCAGGTCCAAGTCACCGATATCGAACCTGACAATAACGAAACGACTATCCTATCATGTGTAAATTGTAAAAAAAACTGACTAATCATATTGACTTATGTATAAAATCCCATCACCGTAAGTGATGTCTGCTAGACCCTTATAAATTGCCATTTCATCCTTCAATTTTTCTTGTAAATTAGTCAATGTATAGAAGTAACCGTATTGGTATACGAATGTGTTATATGAAAATTGCGGGGCGCAATTTAAATGGCCCCGGGAGTGGTTTGTTGGGCTCAGAGCCACAATCTAAACAAAAATAAAAGTGAAAAAGTTGTGGAAGGAATCACTGCACATAGACATGCACCGCACCAAGATATTAAAAATTAATGGAAAAACATATTAATTAAAAACAAAATAAATACATAACAAAACTAAATAAAACAAATAATTAATAAAAATCAGGAAAAAGCAAGGCAGCTGCAGAAGGAAACATATAAAAAATAAAATAAACTGCCAAAACCTTGCAAAATAAGGTTTAGAAAAAACATAGGCAGAAGCGGCGACCAGAAAACAAATAAAAAGGGGCAAAAATAATATTATCAAAAAATAACAGTAAAAATAAAATTCGAACCTAAACTGAATTATATATGAAAAAATAAAGAAAAATATACAAAAAATAATAAAAATAAATCTTAAGTAATAAAATAAATAAAAAGCCCTAAAAATGGCGAAAAATCGCCTATTGGTCGCACACATGCATGCAAATAGTATAAATACAGTGATGAATTTCATAAATTTTAACCAAAAAAACAACCTTTAAAACAACCTTTAAAACAACCTTCAAAAATCTATTAAAACTTTTGTGCAAATTTGTAGCAACTATTGAAAATCTTTCGGAAGTAAGGAATTTGTTTGTAATGTTGTAATTTTATATGTTTATATTGTAACTATTTCCCGTAAAATTAAATGTCTCATTCTATTTCATGTTACTTAATTATCATGTTATTTAATTATATCCATATCTATAGTCCGACCCATTCAATTTATTATATAATACCGTATTGGAATAGAAGGTCCATGGACGGATCTCGGGCCGGCTAGTGGGTGAAAACCCTTAGTTGTGCTCGCGGGTCATGCCTCGTGGACCCTCGGCAGTCCGCAGTCGGGTCTGGCGAATAAATGCACAGGACCGCTACGCAGGGCGCCGTTGTACACTCGGGGCGGCTACTGAAATATGTGGCCGGAACGAGTCGAACTAAATTCAGGGAAGATGTGACAGTAGAGTGAGGGGGAATTTAGGGACGTTCGTGAACGAATCAGACAGTTTTTTGTCTATTGTCGGACAGGGAAATTAAGTAATGGGTAGCAGGGGTAAGATATTATCATAATTACAACGCTGGAAAAGTTTGCGAATAGAGCACGACGGTAGAGAAACCAAATAAACGACCGTAACAGTAATAAAATGTAGATCTGATTAAGACACAGATGTATCATTGCACGAGAGTGTCGGCACATAAAATGTTTTGATATCACTGACCTCTAGCACTTCATTAGGCCTCGCTCCGCCGGAAAGCTGCAAAATGTGAAATAGTTTTCAGACGACTTTACTATACACTAAGATGCACAAAACAAATCAACATCCATGATCCACGATCAATAATGATTATCACGCACGGTTAAACAACCACTAAATCAATACGTTCAGTGACCAGATTTACTAAACCGAAAATATCTCTCTCACAAACACGCGTCGGCCCACTCAAATGAAGCAATTGTTGCACGTAAAACCTATCTACCTGATCAGATTGTTAAATCAAATTATAACGTAAAAACATTAAATTTAAATAAATGAATTACTGGCTAAATGACCAGAAAATATCCAAATTTTAATAATAATTCACGCTTAGACGTACTCGGCTTCTTAGAATAATATCCACCTCAACTATCCGGAAGGGTTATGCCATTGTATTCTAACCCCAAACAACGAATAACTAATAACACGGGTTAGCAACGAGAAAATAAATTTTCTTTTAGTTTGTTCGATAATGACGGAGACGACCCGCGAATTCGCGTCGACCCCATAGTAGGTGCACGACTTACTACGGTAGGTAGAAAATTTCTCCAACTTTCTGGATACATAATCTGATCAAAGACGCTCGACTAGTAGCACCCCTATGAGATGGCGATAAACTAATACCGTAAATCCGACGTTACGCCGAAATCCAAAACCACGGAGTACGAATGCCAGTGGGATGGACATTTGGCCGACATCCCGTCCATTTAATGAAGTAACTGTTGACCGATAGGAGCCGACTCGACGCCGATAACTCCAGTAAGCCGACCCTAACCTCAAATTGCAAAGGGAATAAGGATTATGTAACCTCCATCAACGACCCTTCCCGAGGATTTTGTACTAACCATCATAACTGTCCCTTCCCAACGACTCTCATTCTTATTTAAATTTTTATTTTCCTTTTTCTTTTCCTAGGATGAATGCAAATAATCAGGACAAGCCAAATGATCTTCCCCGGATTCCCCGTCTTCCTCCTTCTATCATAGCGATTCGTCATCAATATGAGGAGTTAAAACAAGCGCATAGTGAGCTCAAAGCGAAGTATGAACGCGTGAAAGGTACCTGGGCCCCGCCCGATACCGTCAAAGTACTACGGCAAAAGATAGAACGCCTTACTCGGGCGCGAGATGAGTTGATCTCGGAATCCCGTGCCCAACGATTACTTATCAAAGAGCAATCAATCGCATTACGACGCGCGTTCACGGACGTGGAGCTCCAGGCTCACGTCCCGGGGAGCATCAGAGCAAGCCAATTGGGCATAATTCCGGCTCACCATCTCCCAGTGACTGACGTTCTCTCGTTTCCTCCTGCCGCTAATTCGATAGCTCCGGAAATCCGAAACCTACCGGAATTGCCAGCTCTCCCTCAGCAACTTACCGAGGTCAGGGAGACCCCCGTTCCTACCACGACTCGTAGACGACCAAATCGGAACCGGCGACGCCGCGATCGCCGGCGTCGAGAGGAAGAACTCGCGCGAGAAATAGAAGGCACCCCTATCTTGGGGCGAACAGAAGATTTACCACCTCCCTATGTAGAATTTGAACTCCCGGAACTCGACCCGGACATATGTTATGCCCCGGATGTGGTGTTTCGATCACCTGCCCCGTCCGTCCACATCGACCTAGTGGACGAAGATCCGACCCCTTTCCCAGTTTCGCAAATCCTCGACAGACTAGGGCTCGGAGCAGAGGACGTAGCTATCCTCACGGGCGAGATGCCTCCTGATATTCCTTCTCAAGAAATAGCGGGTCCGTCGACTCGTAGAGAGGACACCTGCCGTCAGGCACGTCCCCCTCCTTATAGACCGGCGAAGAGGAAGTATCTTCCCACTGATATCGACGGGGAAGACTGACGAGAAGGCGGGAAAATCTTGACGAAATGTAGAAGATCGCGAGGATTTCTGTTCATCGTGTATAACTGGCTATTAAAAATCGTGATCCCTTTCTTTTTATTTTTTAATTAATTAGTTTTCCATAATACAATTTTCCTCTCTAATTTTGTCTTCACATTAAATTAAATCAAATAAATTGATCCGTGGGAAAAGGGGGTGTAGATGAGAAGTACAAAATTCGGAAGCTTGATGTGAGTTCTGGATAATGACCACGAATTTCTCTCCGAGGGTTTAAAGATAGGATCAACTCATGGGTAATAGCATAAGTCCTTCTAGCGGCAGCTAATAGCTCGGGAAAGACGAGGGTCCTTCGAGGAGTAGCGCTGGCAATAACGCTCACCTGCTCGAAGGGCGTTCGGTCATTGTGTGCAGTACCAACGTGATCCCGATCACGGGCACACAGTGATTAATAAAATCGTGCGACGCATTAGGAGCTTTTCCCCTAGTTAGAAATGAGGAAGGTCCCAACAGATAATGAGTGGAATAACGAAATTTAATAACTCCTGTCTGTCCAACATAATCATGAAAATTTCCATGAGTCTCTCACAAAATTATTAATCATATCGCCAATGCAATAGTTTAACGAAAAAATAATTTTCGATCAATAGTTATTAGGAAGGGAACTTGTCCGATTAAAATGGATAACTGGTTGATTTGTTGTCGTTAAATTTTCTTAAAAAAATTCATAAAATATAATGGAAAATTAGTCGTGTTACTTTTCCATAAAATGTTAATTCCTATCCGAGAATTAAGAAAGTATTTCGTTCCCAAATATTTCGACGGACAAATTTTTGCAATATTTCTCCAGTCGCGTTAGACAATTATTTACTCTACGTTTTAAATAAAATGAAGTTGTTTTAATCGCAAATATGAACAGTATAATAATTATATATACATATAATGGTGGAGTAATAAATGAAACAAAGTATCCGAAATTAATCAATTGCATTCCCTATAGGATATTTGGAAGATCAATTAAAATTATATTAAAATTTTCCCTCGATTGAACAAAAGGGCTTGGACAGTTTGAATTCCCAGTATAATTACACACAGGAGAAAAATCCAAATCTTATGATTATTTATTCATTTCTTTTGATAAAATTTTATACACGTGGTTAATAATCTTCATTCAGCAACTCTTAGTTCGAGGAATCACATCCCAACTCACCTTGCGGATCGGTTGAGATGGGCGTGAGGACGCTTCCGGCAGGAGAGATGCCCGGAGTTTTCCCCGCCAAGACTTCAATTCACTGGCACCACCGAAGATGATGATGATCAAGGGCTGGCCGAAGAGTGGAGCCCGGCCGAGGAAATTCACCGGCAAGCTCAACGTCTACTCGAGCAACTGGAGGCGCACCAGCGACAGGTGGACGTGCAAGTGGTCCGGGCTCGCCAGTATCTGGCAAACGTCGAAGAGGACCTACTGGCGGGTCGGATCGCCAACAATTACTGGCACCCTCGACAGGGTACTGCCACACGAGCCTCCCGACCAACAACGGCCCGAATTCGGGATACAAGACGGCCGATCATGATCATCTCCGGTTATACGCCGGAAGAATGGGTGGAGAAGGGTTTTCCCTAATCCATCCCATCATAAACTAGTTGACGACTAAAGTTTAGATAAATTTTTTAACTAAATAAATTAAGTGTCCTTTCGATAATTGTTTTAGATTTTTGAACGTAAATAATTTCTTCATTTGTCTATTTTGTTTAAACGTAACTCATGCAATTTTGATTTTTTCTTGTAATATTCCACCTTTAATTATTCACATTATTAGAAATGAAGCCTATTCAACTCCTACAAAAAGAGTTGTCCCGTGCCCAACAATCAAACAAAGCTCTATATGAGCAGATAATCCAATTTACAAAGGAGATCCAACAGGTAAAATTCACCTGGGTGGATCCAGTGAAACTCAAACCCCTCTATCACCGACTCACTGCCGCTCAGAAGGGCTGGGCTGAGGAACGGCAATTAAATCAGAACCTCCGGACGCAGATAAGAGGGTTGGAAGTTGCCTTGTCCGCCAGTCGGGAGGGAGAGGCGGTGACCTACCCTCTTGTCTTCGCCCCATCTCAATTGGCGTATCGAGATTCAGTAAACAACCCAACGCCGATTGCGACTCCATCAACGACACCCTCAAGCGGATACAGGCCGGGGCGCAAAGAACGCGTCAGACGCAGAGCGGCCCGCCTGGCAAATAAACTCAATTAATTTACCTTGTTTTGTTATGAATTGAATTAGATTATAAATATTGTTCAATCGTTTAGAAGTGATATTTTAAAAATGTGAATAATATTAAATTACTACAGAAATGTCATGAGTGTTCACGCTTCGTCAGATAAATGTCATTCCATCTTTACCCATCGACATGAGTCTAATCTCGAAACTTCTCACACAGGGGACATTGCAAAGCGAGCATGGGTCTTCCATCGACAGCTCGTTGAACCCGAGAGTTGTCCGAGCAATTACAGCATTAGAAATAGCGCTCACTTTTTGCCGACAATCCACCCACTCGAACACATTTCCAACGTTGCCTAGCAACGGGTGCCGAGTGGTAGCTAGAAAATGTTTATATGACGTTACCGGGGTAACAATAGAAAGATTCAAACAAATGTCAAAGCCCAGTAACCAACCAATATATATATATATTTATTCAAGTATTATTCATATCATTCTGACATCCCTTTCACATTCATCAGCAAGTCATTCTTGCTTACTTTTTGATCAAACAAATAATATTGTTAGTTATTCAAATCGAATCAGTGGTGGTTTCGAGTGTTCCAGTGTTCGAGTGAGTTGGTTTGTTTCAGTTGAGTTGAGTTGAGTTGAGTGTTAAAATTATGTGAAAATGGATCGATATATATACCTATTCTGTGACCCTAACCTTGCGTGTTAAATTTGATGTAGTAAAACAAAATTTGACCTTGAGAATTTCTTTGTATTTTTCTAACTTTAATTTCTTAATTTTTGATTTATTTTGACAATTTATTCTATTAACAAATAATTTAATTGTTTCCAATTCAAATTATTTAATTTTTGTTCTAACTTGAATGAACTTTTGTTCTTTCAGTAAATTGTCAATTTTTAGGTCAAATATTTCATGTTTTCGTGTTATTTCTGTGTTTGTTTCGTGCGGATCTTGTTGCGTTCTGTTAATATTTTTATTTATTTTTATGTCTTTAATTTTATATTTTAATTATTTCTTTCTCATATTTTAGCATGGTTAATTGGTGTTTTTATGGGTCTGATTTTAAATCTACGTGCTGCATTTGCGTGCTGTTACCGATTCATTTAAACAAAATTGTGTTTTGGCCCAACAATACATTGTTATGAACAGAATAGTCTTCCACAACTAACATTAAGACAATCGTTGGGGAATTTTGAACTCGTTGCAGAGGAATGGCTTTGCATTTGAGTATCTCGAAATGAGTGACAGTTGTGTTATACAATGCAACTCGCCTGATTATTTATCTACCTTCACACATTCACCCTCACAATTTTCTACACACTTCGTTACTGTATGATATGAAATACGACCAAGATAACATTTCTTTAATTATACGTATCCTCTATAAATACGCAAAAAAGTCATATAAAGATGGCTACAAACCTGTTTCAACTGAATAACAAATCCATAGTAAAATTGTTGGGTTTTAAAATTCCCAACTTCTATATATATATATAATTGAAAGAACTCTTTTCAGAAATATCAATCAAATCAAATGTGCTATGGTTGTGTATGTATCGGTGTGTATTATATTCTATTGTAGCTAATTCAACTCACTAGTGTATATCGGGCTTATTTTAGTATTCAACTTATCAGCGTCTAGGCTCTCAAGAAAATTTACTTATTATTTTTGGGTTAACAAAAAAGATGCTATTTACGTTATTGCTTAAATCTGAAAGTAATTTGATTGCTAATTAAATTTATAAAAAATAACGCATTCCATATCATTTCACACTTAAATTTTCCCCGTACCTTAGAGTGCAAAATTCATTTCCGTTTTATTTCACTGATGAGGAAAACTAGTGATTCTACTTATTTCCTTTGCGTATGTACAAATTGTTGGATCAACACTAAAGGCCTTAAAATTTTGTTAGAACGAGTCGGTTATATAGCATGGAAACCCAGCAACAATTAAATGAAACAAAAATAAAATAATATACAAAATGCAGCAACTATGGAAAATATTTAAATAAACGTTACATAAAAATAAAAAATTTGACCAAAAATCGGCAAATATAATAAAAATAATTAAAGAAATTCTAATTAATAACTAATAAAGAAAATCTCCGAAATAAATAAAATTTATAGAAAAAATAAAATCTACATAAATAAAAATTATAACTGTGTCAAATTTTGTAAAATCGCATCTATGCAAACACACAAAGACAAACCAGGTTAGATGAATATTTAAATGGATTTTAAAAATTGAGCCACATTAAATCAATACTAGTGAATATTTTTGATTAGGTTTGACTCTGTTGTATTGTTATTCATTTTTTAGAATTTATGTCATTATAAATATATTTTTTATTTCTAAAGAAAATCTTCAATGCATCAAAAATTTTCCGGCTCACAGCCACCCACACTATTGCAAGTAATCAAATTGTCATAAGTAAACCAGTGGTATAATTGTCTTTTATCTAAGTGTCTTTTCAAACTCGTAATTAACAATGAGTTTTAAAATTGACTAAAGCTGTGAGAACTCTAAGTTACAACCAGAATCGATCTTTACTCATTTTAAATCTAAAACCTTTCCCTCTAAGTAGGAGGTACCCGAAAAATCTGTACATAAATTAAACGGCTATAATCGCCCATTGCCTATTCTCTTCGGATAATTCATATTCATAAACAATATATAAGCAATTATTCTGGGAACATGCCTCATTTAAATCAGCCCCAAAATCTTCACATGCAACTTTAAAGGAGTTTATTTTGTGATATCGATCAATTTATCTCGACCAAACTCCAAAGACATTTATTAATATAAATTAGAAATTCCAAACGTCTAGCAAAACTCTCGATCAGCAACATTCAAAAACAATTACATGAAACTTCTTTAATATTTGGCATAAACAAATCAATTCATAGAATCATAGTTTTCAGAAATAAAGTAAATCCATTCGGGGGTGTTTGCGATCTTTGGTGAATATGGTAAAAACGAACATTCAAAAACACTTTTCATTAAAAAAATTTGTCATTCAACCGAATGTATCGTGAAGTATTTTGGTAAACACGGTAGCAAGTAAAAATAACCCGATTAAGTTTGACTACAAAGTATGGTGATAGAACACTGAAGATTGATATCTTGTCGATTTCGAAATTTATCGAGGAAAAGGTATATCTTCGAACGTAAGATACAAAATAAAAATTGGGAAAGCTGACGCTCCTATTCTCACGATTCTGCACTTTTTACCCAATGACAAAAAGTTATTGCCTTACCATTTATATTTTGATCATTTATATACCAACCTGAATTTATTATGTGGATACAACGCAATGGAAACAATAAGAGAGAATAGAACTCACAAAAATAATATTCTACCTTCAAATAAAGAATTTGAAAAGTAGGCTAGAAGAGTTTATTAGTCTGTAATTTGCAAAGAAAGTTCAGTAGTTGCTGTGAAATGGGTTGATAATTCTATAGTCTCAAATTGCTTCGAATTGCAATGGTGTTGAGTCACTCTACACAGTTAAACGATACTCTCAAGCACATAAAAATAATACAAATGTTACGACCATATTTATTGGGGGAATATAATTAATTCCTGGATGGAACCGTTAGAATGGACGAAAATTTTTCTAAAAATCGTATAAACATACTTAATAAAAAATGGTATTGGCCCATTTTTTCTAGATTAATAAATATCTGCATTCATGATGCATGGGTACTGCAACAGAAATTTTTTATCATAATATTTGCAATATAAAAAGGGTATCAGAATATGTAATTTCCAATGGGAGAGATCATTTAGTAGGAAAAATACCGAATAACAAAAAATGGCGAGTTGTTTGCAATAACTGAAAATCTATAATGAGAACAATGTGTAAAAATTGATATGTATAGATTGTTTTGAAGATATTCATAAAGCACAACAAATTGTTGAAATGTAATTTTCATGGCTTTTTTATAATTATTGCTTATATTATGGAATTATTAGAGAAGCTGCCATAGCTCTAATCATGTTTGCAATTGACATCCTAATAACAGTATAATTTATTAGCGTTGCCATAAGGTAACATGGATTATCTCGTAACTTAGATTAATATATATTTAAAATAACAGCTTTTAACAAAATAAAACTCAGGCTATTAAGGGCCGTCCATAAATGACGTCACATGATTTTGGCCGATTTTTCACCCCCTCCTTCCCGTCGTCACAAAACATTAGACTCCCTCTCAAATATGACGTCACAAATCTTTTGTCCCCGTTAAAAAGCCGTATTTCATATTTGAAAATGAACGTTTCAAATCTCTTTATTGATATTTTAGTATGTATTTAGTGTAATGCTGCACTAATATCGTATAAGAAAACATGTATTAAAAAGGAGGCTTTGAAAAACTGAAATTAGTATAAAATTACGTAAAAAAAATATTAAGATGTGACGTCACAGTTCTTAAACACCCCTTTCCCGGTAGATGCGTGACGTCAGTTATGGATGGCCCCTAAGATAAATTCCTTATTTGCCACTTGAACCCGAGTGTTCCCAGGCCTAGAAATCATTGGACAATGGGCGATGAGCTATCATATGTGTCAGGGATAACCAGAAATATATATCATATGCGATAATAAAATTACAAATGAAGACTCTCAAAATTTATTCGAAAACAAGTAGGCAATACGAGTTATGAATTCATTTGTTTAAATTACTTAAACCTCTTTAAACAAACGAACAGATTACACAGAATCTATCAACATAGTATCGGATAAGATTTCTAACCGAGATCCAAATTATCTGTGTAGACCAAAAATGCTATAGCAGCACATAAAATAATAGGAATAAGGAAAAATATAATATTGTCAAGAAACGGATTCCCGAAAAATCCGCCGCCTCTATTCATTCCGCCAGCGATATTTTCCAACCAGATATGCCTGCCATTATTCTGGGTGGTTGAATCATCACTATTTGTTGATATGGGAGACAGAACGAGGTTGTTTTGATTTTCAGTTCTCTTCCTTTCAACTAAAATTGCTCTTATTTTCTAAAATTAAATCCATAATAACAATTATGCATAGAAGGGCGTTCAAAAATTTAGAGTACAATATGCCAATACGACCAAGTGATTTGATTGTGCCATCTGGCTTAAAAGTTTCAGGATTCCATACCAGAAGTGATTGGGGTTTTTACACGGAACCGATTAAAGCCAAGACTAATCTGGCATTAGAAACCACATTCAACATCACTTTTAAAAAATACTTAGTTTTATCCAAATAAATCTAGTATTGATTCATAAAGATCTTATAAATATTTTCCTTGTCATAATGAGCTAAATTGTTTAAGATTGAAAAAAAGATTTTAATTTACAGTTTCAACAAGTTATTAAATAAACTGATATTTTAAATTGTTGGAGTCACTAAAAACTCTACAAAATTATTCCCATTCAATTCCTAAATATGGATTAATTCACAAATCCTGATTTGAAGTTGTAAATTACTAATTAGAATGACCTATATTTCTAGTCACAAAATTTACTCAGATTGTATTTATTAAAATAATACTGAATAAATCATAAACTTAATTATGAAACCACTTTTATTAATTTATGCTTAATGATATAAAAACCAATGTAAAATGTTATTTAGAATTTGTATAAATTAATAATTTACTTCAACAGTCTCGGGGAAAAGTTCAGCAAAAACAAAATCCTTTATATTATACTCCAAACTTTCACGGGCTAATTGCCATCTAGTTTCTTTACTACTAGATATACTACCAAATGTTGGTGATTCTTCTAGCATGAAACTGAGAAGTCCTGTTAATATTGTTCCAACACACCATGATGGATTCCAAGATTCTTGATGAAAATCACTAATTGATAAGCACAATCTAACAATGTTTTAAATTCTTGAAATTTTATTAAAATTTACACCTTGTACGACACTGAAAACGACCGTTTGGTGTGATCATATATATTGATGGTGCTTTGAATGGATATTCTTGAGAAAACTTTAAATATCCATGATAGAATCCACCATAATAATCACTATCTTTAGGACCTTCAATAATGTAATGCCATTCAAATATGTTGGAAGATAGAGGTTCAGCAATAATAAAAGGTATAGGATCTTTTTTAAGTTTTAAATAATCTTTTTTCAATCTTAGACTGCCAATAGAACTCATTTTTTAAGTTATCTTATAATTAACCTTTCAAACATTTATAATCATAATAATTTACTAAGAAAAGTAAAACAAATTTGTTAAATAAAATCTGCTAAACAATATGAATAAATTTAAAGAAACTGGAAATTGGAATTGAAAATAACTGATTATTTAAATGAAGTACAATGGAGTTTTATAAAAGTTAACTGTAAAAACATAGTTTTTAAAACTCTATTTCACTCTTCTACATTCTCTCAAAATTAAAATTTCAATATTCGTGCTCAATGATATGAAAAAATTTAATATTACGCAAATCACTTAGTTAAGAAATTAATATTTTTTATAATAGGTGACCAAATAGAAAATTTTCTAAAAAGTTAATTGTGTTGGGCCAGAACACAGATGGCCTTGTAAATGTTTAAATGAATCGGTAATACTGGTGGATTACTGGGTGCTGTTGTTTGTTTTAATTATGTCGTGGTTACCCAGGTAACGCCATATAAATATTCCTTTGCTACCACTCGGCACCCGTTACTATGCAACTGGTGGGTTACGGGGTTTCGTTATTTGCTTATCCTCATGGTTGGCCTGGTAACGCCATACAAAATAATACTAATTGCCACTTGGCACCCGTTGCTAGGCAACGTTGGTAATGTGTTCAAGTGGTGGATTGTCCGCAAAAATCGAGTATTATCGCTAGTACTGTAGTTGCTCGGACAACCCTCGGGTTCACGAGCTTTCGATAGAAGACCTATGCTCTGGTGGGTTACAGGGTTTCATTGTTTGTTTGAACTAATCGGTGGTTGCCCTCGTAACGCCATACAAAATGATACTGATCGCCACTTGGCACCCGTTGCTAGGCAACGTTGGTAATGTGTTCAAGTGGTGGATTGCCCGCAAAAATTGAGTACCATGTGCTAGTACTGTAGTTGCTCGGACAACCCTCGGGTTCACGAGCTGTCGATAGAAGACCTGTGCTCGCTTAGCTCTGTCCCTCATACTATTCAGGATTAGCTCTTAATTGACTATAGAAATCTGAGACGTAATAAGGTTACTCGTAACAATACTGACATGCAATTTCAAAAGAACGACTCAAGTAAGGCGAACACTACTCTATTTGAATCAATCACATGTGGAATATTTACTGTTTGGCGCTCTGCAGCTGCGTTGCTCGACGTCGGGCACGTTCCTTGCGTCCCGGTCGACGATTATTGATGGGTTGTTCTGTTGGCTTGGTAGTTGTCTGCGGCATTTGGGTCGGGGCGAAGATGAGCGGGTAAGTTACCGCTTCACCTTCTCGGCATACCGCTAGGGCGACTTCGAGTCCCCGAATCTGCGTGCGCAGACTCTGATTGAGCTGCCGTTCTTCCTCCCAGCCTTTCTGAGCCGCTGTGAGTCGGTGATATACAGCTCTCATCTTTGCTGGATCAACCCAGGTTGCTTTTAACTGTTGAGTCTCTCGAGTTAATTGAAGTATTTGGGCGAGTAACTCTGCGTTCGATTGTCTTGCCCGTTCCAGTTCCGCTTGTAGAAGTTGTAGGGATGACATCACTATAATAGGAGAGCATTTAAATTCTGTTTTGTCTTCATTAAATCAAAGTTTTATTATTTAATTACACAAATTGTATGAAGTTAGTTTATCTAAGAGATATAATAACGAATAAGAAAAACAATAACACTTAATATTTAAATCAATTTCTACAACACTTCGTCATTACTATAGTACATCTTCCGGGGATTCTCTCTCTAAACTCCTCTTCAGAGCCGCCACTGTATAGGGCCGTCGGGTGTCGCGGACTGGGTGAGGTGGGTATGCCTCCGCGATGAGCCCGACGCGGATGTCCTCCTCCACGTTCGTGAGGTACATCCGGGCTTTGACCACATTGAGGTCCACTTGCTCTTGTACTTGTTCCCAGAAGGTGAGGAGATTTCTGGCGTGATCATATATTTCTTCGCCCGGGTATTGTTGTCCGGCGAGTCCACAAGGATCGGATTCGAGACCCAACAATCGCCAAATAGTCGGGTGTGGCCACCGGGGTGGAAGTTGTTCGGTAGTCGCGGCAACTGTTGGTACCTCTCCTGGGTGTGGTTCCTCAGCTACTTGCATGGTGATTTGGTCGATAGGCATATCTAAACTGTTATCGTTATCAAATTCGATTAAGTCGTCTGCTTATAATAATACTAGGCTAAACGTTGATTATATTATTACTCCTAGACCGATTAAACTCTACCAGCTTGATTAGTATTACATCTCGAAACGACTAAGGTTATTTATCTGTGCGTTCCTGGTGTGATGTATTCTGTTGGCTAACTCCTCATAACTCTTGCTAATGATGGTAATAATTAGAACATGTTAGATAATATTTTTAGTGTTGGGCAGATGGGTGAGTCGCAAATCCACGGTCTATCAGGCATTAGCGTTTGTTAAGTTAGCATTTGTCTGGTGGATGGAGTTACTACTAATTAAGATTCATTTAAAATTTACGAAGTACTTAGGGATACTATCTGTTACAAATCAGTTTCAAAATTCAAAGGATCCGCGATGTTATCAGGTATTGAGGTTGATTTACGGTTTACCAACTACCTACTGCTGTTTGAGATTAATTCTGAAATTTATTAAATATATAAACGTCATATTAATTAACATGAAGTTACAATTTACTAATACCTAACATCGATATTGATTAAACTAATTCTAAAATCCGCTGTTCTATGATGCTAATGTTTATTCGAAACAGAGTTAAAGTTTACCGGTTGTACTTAATTCGACGATATTCAAGTTAGTCACATCCTGTCAGGACGATGTTGGCGGAAACGTCAATCCCTTCGATCGAGCGGATGTTAAATTCATTCAAGGTAGGTTTCCGGTTTCCGGTTGATTCTCTCAAGTTAATTTAGTTATCGATCGGCGACTTCTATTATCGACTTAGTGCAATTTCCGGTTGTGGAGTGCGCGTAGACTTTCTAATGATGGGACTCCTTATCAAGCATCACTTTGATATTCATCATTTGATATGTTTATTCGTCTAAGTTGGACTATATCGGATTTTACGCGCGTCGTAAGTTAATTTCTTGTGATTTTGTTGGTGTATTTATTAACTTTATAGTTATTCGTTTGGCGTCAGGATATTCGTCAGATATCGAGAAAGTCTTTCTAAACTGAATGGCTATCATCAAGTTGAATCTAATATTATTAAGCGCTTCGCGTTCTAATTCGGATCAGTTTCGATTTTATCCCTGCCTTTTTACCCTAGTGTTAACTTGGGTTTTTGTCAATTTTATTCAATAACGGATGGGTATTCATTTGTTGATTCATTCATTTTGGTTCTTTTAATCACGATTTCTTTATGTTAATCAGACTTTATTTTATTTTGGTCGGTGAATAATATTTTATACCCCATTTTATTCTGAATTGCTAAGTTTTTAAGTGAGGAATTTATATATTTTAATCCATCTAATTAAATCAAAGGAAAAGCTCCGTTTATTACGCAATGAGTTTGTACTATTAATCAACAAATTATTTTATTATTATCGAACGTATTCGAGCTTCAACCAAATGAGGGCTTTATTTCTAATCCGTAATTTTTCCTTTTATCAATGAATAATTTTAGCAATTAACTAACGATTTCGTTATAATAAAGTTTTAATTCCTAACGTTTCTCCTTTTATTTAATCGATGAAGTTTTGGATTATTAATCAACAGATTATTTTATTTTTATCAATAGTTTTCAACATTTAACTAAATGATTACTTTGTTTTAAGACTTTTCCTTCGCTTAATCAATGAAAATTTGGACCTTTAATCAACAATTTAATTAAGGGATTTCATACTGTTATTCGAAAATCGTTTCACCTTTAATTGATACGTTTCTTTATTTGAAATCAATGAATTCGATTCTCAGTTGCTTTCATTTTTATCGGGGTTGATTTGGATTAGATCAACGCATTACTCGTTCTTACCCAAAGATCGGATTGCTTTTATTGAAATGAATTATAATAATCTAACTGATGAAATTATTTGCTAATACCCTAATCAATAATTTACGAGCGTTTAAATTATCTTTACCCAACATTTACTTAGATTTTTAGCTATAAAACACTTTACTTCTACAATCAATGGTTGCTTTAATTTTTAACAATAATTTCAATTTAATCGAATTCGATGATTCCCAATGAATTTTATTTATTTCAAAATGTTAATCCAAATAAAACACTTTACTTTTACAATTAATGGTTATTTTAATAATTTCAATTTAATCGAATTCAATGATTCCCAATAAATTTTATTTATTTCAAAATGTTAATCAAAATAGTTATAACGACGATTTCAGTTAATTTAACCCGAGTACCCTTTCCCTTTAATAGGCCTTAGACGCATATTGTGTTCATATTATATTTACTGAGTGCCCACTGGACTACTCGGTGTGATGATTTTAAGCCGTATGTAATATAATTTTAGGTCGATTTTACAGAATTGAGAAACGAGGAAGCAGCCAGAGACTTCTTCCTTATTTCTCGCTTCAGCTATAGGGATAATATTGACGTTACGACCGCTGCGTTGCGCACGCTGAGTGTTCACGGGTACATATCATTGGCGATTTTCCACGCACTTACATGCATCTGTACTATGTAGATTTTAATTACTTGCGTTATGTGTCGGCTGTGGGCCGGAAAATTTCGACATTAAAATTTATAAAAGCATATAAAATAAGTTAGATATATGTAGAATAATTTAAATATATTAATAATATTTATTAATTAGGACAAAATAACAGAAATTACCCTCCATGACCATTCCAAAATTTTCATACAAAACATAAAATGTCATAATAGAAAACATAAATGCCTCTCTCCCCACACCGCCGTCAAGCAGAGCTCTACAGAGATGCTATGAACGTGGTGTGGAAAGATGGCTCCAACATAAATATTTCTCACCTAGAATAATAAAACAAATTCTCGAAATGGTTCTAAACTGATCTGAAAAATGGTTTACAAATAGTTTTAACAACGATTCACAATTTTCAAAAATGGTTAAAGTTCAAAATTGGAATCTGAAAATGGTAGATTTTCAAAATGGTTTTCAAAATGGTTAAAGTTCAAACTTAGTTTGAAAAAATGGTTAGTTAAATGTGAAAATGGATCAGTATATATACCTATTTGTGTGACGTGTGAAATTTGATGCAGTAAAACAAAATTCGACCTTGTTGTTTTCTAGCAAATTCTATTATTTATTTTTATTATTTTTCGATTTATTTTTATAATTTTTTATTTAAAATTTTTATTGAATTATTACTAATTCAATTTTTCGATTTAAATTTCACTTTAATGAACTTTAATTGATTTTTTCAATTTCGTCGAATTTGTTGTGTTTTCTTGTTATATTTGTATAGGTATCGTGCGAATCTTGGTGCATTTTGTTAATATTTTAATTTATTTTTATGTTTATTATTTTATATTTAATTCTTTTATTTTCTCAGATTTTATCGGGTTTACTTGATGTTTCAGTGGGTTTATTTAAATTGCGTGTTATTTTTGCGTGTGTGTTTCTGATCCATTTAAACATTTTCCAAGGCCGTTTACGTTCTGGCCCAACATAAAACACTCGGGGGTCCGTAAAATTGCGACCCGCAATTTCAATTGATTTCAAAATGATACATACATTTTTAACATCCACATTCATAAAAAGTTTCTACGGTAAGGTTAAATCATCAAGGCAAAGATGGACTTAAGGTCCGGCTACGATACATAATCAAAATTGGATAGTTCAGTTTTAATAACAATGCAAGTTTTATAAGATCAGTTCAAATCACTATAGATCAGTCTGAATTAATCAATCAATGTAAATCAGTTATATTTGGCTTCGAATGAATCGCTGACGGCTTGAGTTTCGCTTTCGAGCTGGGTTGATCTTGAAGGGTGATTGATGGAAATCTGCGGGAGTCTTGAAGTTTTGCTAACTTGATTGGTATTTTGGATTGGGTTGAACATTCTTCTGAGTTTCTGAATTGGGGTATTTTGCCTTTGCTTGTTTTTTGTTAGGCCGAGGATGAGACAGCATATTAGGAGTATCATGTTAGAGGTTATACTAATCGGTAGTATAAGTTCGATTGATAGACTTGTTGTACTGGGTTCATTTTTAATTTGTTTTCCTTGTTGCCTTTTGATTGATAAGGCGATTTCTTGGATTGGTTTATTATTGGGGTTTGCTTTGGCTTTTCTTTGAATTTGTCTGATGAGGGTTTCTAGGGTTTTCTTTATCTCTCGGTTCTCATTTTTTATATTGGCTATCTCTTCATTATTTTTCAGTAGGGTTTGTACCATTATTTGGGTTCTCTCGATATTCTGTTTCAATTCGTCCTTGTTTTCTTTTGTGGGGCATTGCATACATTGGAGGTTTATTTGTTGACATTCCTCATTATTGGGGTTACTACAAATTTCTTTGAAATCGGCACAGGTGCTGTCCTCTCTTCTGAAGGGTTGGGATTTCTCGCATTTTTCTAACGGGTTCTCAGTATTGCATTTTCTCATTATTATCATCATTATTATCCACAGGTTTGGGTTCATACTTTCTATTTTTATACGTAATTAATTTTATATTTATTTACAAGGTTATTTCGTTTATTTACAGTGGAGTTTTAGCCCTTTTTATTCTTTCTCTTTTTCTGGGGTTGAGTGTTTCTCGCACTCCTCTTTAGTTTTGTTTTCTGAAAATCTCATTATTAGGATTTGGGCTTTTATTAATCGCTCGGTTATTTTTGGGAGTTCTTTTAGTCGTTCTTTGTTTTCTTTGATTACTCTTTGTTGGTTATAGATTTTCATTTGGAGATTTCTTTCTTTCGCTTGCTTTCTTTTAAGTTGACGTTTATGATTTATTCGTTTAGCTGTTTGCTTTTCCAGCTTTCGTCTCGCTTCCTGGAGCTGTTCTGTTAATGTTTTAATTTCGTCCTGAGTTTGTTGATGACTTTCTTTTATCTCTCTGGCTTCTTTACAACTGTCTTCTAGTTGTATTACATATCTCTGTTCGCTTTTTCTGCTGTTTCTCATTCGTTCTGCTTCAGTTTTCCAATAATCTTCCAGGATTACACGAGTCTTTATTTCGGCTAATTCTCGCCTTAATCGTTCATTTTCTCTCTTTTGATTTCTGTTCTCTCCCATGCTGGAGGTTAGTTTTCGTTTTATCATATTGACTAGTTGTTTTGACTGTATTAACTGTTGATTTATCCGGGCGATTTCTGATTCTTGTTCCTCCACTAACTCTTGCCATTCTTTTCTTTCGGCTCTCCATCTTTTACTGTAATATCTCAGTGGTCTTGCTCGATTGGTTCTACTAATTGAATTGGGCTTGGTAGGTATTCTCCGTCTTCTAGATTCATTCGGATTTCTACTTCATTTGAATTCATACTAAATATACATCGATTACAATTTTTTGTTTTTGTCATTTTTATTATTTTTATTATCTTTTTACACTTTACAATTTTCCCTCTTTAAATTTACACTATCGTTTCGTCCGTCTCCCCGAATCCTTCATCGGTTCGGCGGGTACTTGGTTTATAATTTCAGTTGGGTATAATGGCATAAGCAGGATTGGTGGTCGGTTCTGCAAGGTATTTACCTCTGCACGCAAAGCGTTTGATGTTTGTATCTCTTCGTCTAAGAGATAGGCAAGATAATCTGTATTTTCTGTTAATTCTTCCACTTGCGTTTCTAACCGATGCGTGTTTTCTAACGCTTTTAGTTTTTCAATTTCTTTTCTCAAATTCTGCTCGTTTTCCTCGTATCCTTGCTTTATCGCTTTTATCTCTGCTTCAACTTGTTCTTTCAACTGATCGTTGACTTCGAGTTGATGTCTCAACTGGATCTCTTTACATACTGCAACTCCTCGGTGTCCGTTCACCTCCTGCTGGAGTTCTGTTATCCTCTCGTTTAATTGTTGGTTTTGCCGTCTTTCCTCAGTAAGTTGATTTCTCGTTTCTGCTGCTCTCTTGTCCATTTCGTTGAATTGTTGTTCGTATTCCTTTTCGTGTCTCCTGAGCCTTCTTATTGTGCCTTGTCTGATTTTTTCCCGAAATTCTAAGTTTTGGACCTGCTCGTTTAGTTCCTCGATTGTTTCTTTCTGCACTTCGACTTGTTCCCAAAGTTCCCAATCTTCCATATTTAGTATCCTTTTGGGTAACAACCTTATCTCTTTCTTGGCTTCTTGAAAGTGCTCTTTCCATTTTTTCGCCTCTCTTTTTATTGCTTTTTCTTTGATCTCCGTTTTCCATTGTTGTTTTTGTTCTTTTCGGTGAGCTTCATCCTGCTCGATTTGCATCTCTTTTACTCTGGTTTGTTGGTACTCAACTTCCTGCTCTAATTTCACTATATAGCTAGATTGTTTTTGCGTTGGCGTCCTCCCATAATCTGCATTCTATTCGCCATTTTCTTGCTTGATCAGTTATCTGAGTCAGCATTCTTTCTTGTCTATCGTCTCTGGGCTCTCTAATTTTCTTTGCTGGTTTTGACCCTTGGTTTCTCAGTTTATTGATCTCGATCTTTGCGTTTTCCCATTTAGCTTTATAAGCTCTTGTTCGGTCTTCCTCTTCGGCTATTTGCTGAATATAATGTCTGATCCGTGATTCCCAATTGCTTCTTGACTGTTCTCTATCTTCTGTCCATTTGATTTTCCAGTATCGCGCTTGTCTTTTTGCCCATTCTTTGGCTTGTTCCAAATGGGTTCTCTTTGTTTTCTCTATTCGGTATTGGGTACTAATTTGCCCAATTTCCTCCTGCATTTGCTGTATGATTTTTATCGTCTCCTCTCCTTCTTCTCGTATTTCTGCTTCTTTGTCTTTTATCACCTCTCGCAATCTTTCGATTTCACTTTGTTGATCCTGCTTCTCTTGCTCTAGGGTTTGTATCTCTTTCCGTTGATTTTTGATTCTAGTTTGGTTCTGCATGAATTCCTTCATCATCTCCTCTTCTCGCTCTTGGTACGTTTTCTCTTTTCCTTCCGGGTAAATTATTTTTTGTTCTAGTTGTTTTTCCCACTTTTCTTTCATCATTTTCGTTTTTAGCGTCTCTTGCACTAATTCCTCTTCTACGATTAGTAGCATTTCTTTTAATTGTAACGTTCTTTGTCTCCATAATTCTACTTCTTCACTTGTTACTTTTATTGATTCCGATTGATCCTTGATTGCTGGTTTTGGCTCTTCAGCTTCTTTTACAACTTCTTTTGTCTCGTTTGGATTCATAACTGTTTTCTAAATATTAATAATCGATTATTCTCTCTTTTCAATCATCTCTAAATTTTATCATAATTTACATCATCTCGTATTTTTGTGGTTTTTGAGTTTTTATTATTTTTTTGTTTTTACGTTTATCTCTATTTACACTTTTTACACATCGTTTTCGGTTTCTATCTACTGATCAGCGAAACGGAATCCTTTGATCCGCCCGTTGATCGGCTTTCTACATACTGGACATATATTAACTTTTATCCCGCATGCTTCACATGTGACCATATGTCCACAAGGCGTGTAAATTATTTCCACATGTTTTTGCCAACATGTCGCACATTGATACTGCTCCAAAATAGCTTCTTTTATCATGGATTTGTCACGATTTTCCTTCGGTTTCTCTTGATATCGTTTGATTGCTCGAATTATTGCTTGTGTTGAGTCGTACCATTCTAAATTATTAGCTAATCTTTCTTTGATTATTTTCCTCATCCTTTGAGTATCTACTCCTGATAATAGCATTATGGTTCTCGTTTTTGGTCGATCCAAAATATCTTCTATTTGCTGGTTGGTAATTATTATTTCGATATTCTTTGACTCTTTTTCTTGTTTATACATACATTTTCCTTTATGCTTTAGTTTTTTGGCATTCTGATCTGGTATTGGCTGTTGATTTTTGCATCCTTCGCACATTATTCCTCTGGCTGTTTGGCAATATCCTTGACTCGCAAATTCTGCTGCTCTTGGATTTCCTTTGAAAGTTCTAATTCTTTCTTCGAATGTTCTATTTATAGTCTCTTTTTCCCATATTAGTTCTGTTGGATCTTCGAAATTCTTTATTATCGTTATCTTTTTCTCGCCTCCCTTTTCATCTTTGTCTAATTCTGATTGTCGAAGTCCTACTGATCTGTTCATCGCCTGGTTTCTTACATCAATATTGATTCTAAATGGGCAGGTTGAAAATTTCCTCAGGTGTTCTCGTTTTGCTGTCTCTCCCTTTTCCCATTTTGCGAGTTTTCCTTTACAATAGATGCATGTTACTTCGTCTGGTAGTTCTGGTGTTCCCGTAAAATAAAATCCTTCTGCAGCCATTTCTTTGCTTTGCTGATCGGTAAATACTTTATTATCTTTAAACGTTAAATATCTCTGTTCCTCTTTTCTCAGCTCCTCGTTTCTCACTCTCATTTGTGAGTATATCGCTTTTATGATTCGCGTTGGCCGTCTTATTCCGTCATAGTCTTGATAGTATATAATTGCTGCTGCTAGTGTATCAACTTTCTCTTCCTCCTCTGGTTTTTTCCGTAGTCTCGTCCATATCGAATCTGGTCCTTCTCTCATCTGTACTGTTATCTCTTCGCTGATTCCGCTTGCCATCTAAATATCGTCATTATTTTTGAATTTTTGTTTTTCTGATTTTTCTGATTATTTGTAATTTTTTGATTTTTATTTGATTTTTATTATTTTATTTACATTTATTTACACTTTCTTTTTCTCTTTACAACGTCTTGTCTGGCTTCTCTACTTCCAATTTTATATACAGATTATCTTCTCGCAAGAATCCTTCTCCTCTTAATCGTTGTTGTGGATAGAAACGTGGTGTCCCAATCGCTGTATTCCAGTCGGTTGTTGGTCTTCCCATCTGTGGTTCATTTCCTGTTCTGATTGGATTGCGGTAATCCTCATATCCTTTCATTGTTAATATCATGTTTTGTTTAAAAGGCCATGCTAATAGCTCGTCGTAATCTCCTTTTCCCACTCTGATGAAGACACTGATATGGGTACCTGTTGCATTCCCATCTCCATTCGGATATAATCTAATGCCCAATTTGTATCCATTTTCCCAACTGTATATTGGTGGACTGTCTAGGATCCTTTGTGTTCCGTCTTTTGCTCTCTGGAGCTTTTCTGCGAATTCGGTTATTTTCCATATAAATGGTGCTGTAGGATGTTTTCTGGCTATAGAACTGTTGGTTTCTAGTTCCTTTATGCTGTTGGTCATCTGTTGCATTTTCTTTTCCATTTCGACCATTTTCTTGAGTGTGTCTCCTTGGCTTCTCTCGAAATTCTTTCTGGACTCTAATATTTCTCTTATTATTGCTTTTTGTGCATCATTTTCTGTTCGTAGGCTTTTTACCTCCCATGCCAACATTCCTATCGTTTTCATCATGATTTCGGTGTGCTCGATACTATTTTCTATCATGTGCTTTTGCATCTCCGCAATTGGTAGTTGTGCTCGACAATTGAATAATTCTAACGGGCACTTGACTGGTTTGCCGCTACATTCGTTCCAATGTTCCTTTAATCTGACTTTCTCTTTCCTGTCGCAGTTGTTTGCGCATATTCCTTCATATAGATCGCATATTTGTTCCTCTTTTGGATTCCGATGTTCCATTTCTATTTTTATCCATTCGTCGATGACTCCACAGAATTCGCATTTCTCTTCTCTCTTGATGCACACTTGGTGATGTTCTTTCATAGTCTTTTTCGTTATGATGGTTTGACATTTTTCGCATAGTGTCTCGTTATATTCACATTCGTTTGCGTGACTTTCGGCTTCCTTCATACGTCCTTTCCATTCACATTCTTTTACTTGGCATTGAATTAATAGGTTGTTGATCTCTTTGTTGGTAGCTTTATCCATTGTTGTCGGATCTTCATCTCTTTCCATCGTCTCGTCGCATCCAGGGCATTTTATTGTTTTTGTTTCTATCACTTCTATCGTACAATCTGTACATATTCTGCATCCGCATTTCGTCTGTCTCGCTCCAATCAGCAATTCTTTACATTTACAACATTTTAGTCTTTCTTTTATGTCGTTCACCACTTTGATTTTTTCCTTCATTATTCGTCTCGTAGTTTCGGATGGATTCCCGCTTCCTCTAATTCTCTCGATGATTGTCTGCATATCTACAAAAAAATTTTTTTTGATTACTCGACGTTGCTTTACTTCTATCGTTTTATTTTTACATATTTACACGGTACACTTTATTTTTACTCTACTGTTGAATCCGGTTCTGGGGTGAATTCTGGCATCGATGCTATCCATTCCACCCAACTTGCTGGATCTACGTGCTGTTGATTGTTACGTAGTCTTCTAATTTCGTCAGCTTGCCATCTAACTTGATCTGCTAATTGTTCATTCATTCTCTGCAATTGTAGTATTGTTCTCTGTTGTTCTTCTAGTCTTATGGCTTGTTGTAGCCCTCTGTTCACACTTTCCGTTAATACTAGATGAGTATTTGTCCACTGAGTTTGTGCATTGTTCGTTATTAGTGTCATTAATTCGCATTGTCGTCTCCACGTTGCCTCAATTCCTTGATCTTGGTATATTCCTTGATTTAATTCTACGATCTCTATAGGTGCATTGGCAGCTGCTGGTTGTTGACTTCCTTCTGTGAACGGTGGTATTCTAACTTGATTTTGTTGATTTGCATTATTCGGATTCATCTGTTGATTATAACACATCATTAATTCATCGGCATTCTCTCTGTTTGCGTATTGTCTCTAACGCATTTTGTACGATATTTACATATAGATATACATATTACTACTACTATACTACATAATATTTTACACTATATACAACGTCTCTTTCTCGTTTTACACCATCGTCTCCGGGGGCTCTATACGTAATGTCCGTATGTCCCCATATTTCTCATTCATTATCTGGTATACATCAGATTCATTGGACCATTGTTGTGCTTCGATAATGGGCGGTTCTTTTAACCAGAGTCCGCTTGTGCTAGAGTTTCTTATGATTTCATATTCCTCAGTTTTCTCTGCATCGTATTGTCCTAATTCGATATCGTAATTGAATTTTTCCACCGCTGGCCATAATCTTTTCTTCGCTGGCTTCTTTTTGCATTTGGTAGTTCTTGCTAGTTGAATTATTATCAGCATTACTACGCTGCTTATTACTGCTGTTGTTATCCAGATCATTTTAATCATGTAATTCTTTTCGTTAGGCTGCATAGTTGTGTTTTCTCTTGCTTTAGTTGTCTCCATTATTCCTTCTTTTGGTTGTACATTTTTAAGTGCTTTCTGAAGTTGTAATGCTTCGTGAATTGAAAGGTGGCTGTCGTCCATGATCATTCCTTTTTTCCATGTTTCGTTTCTTGGTTTTCTCTCAGATTGTCTTGTTATGGATTGATCTATCGCATTTGACTCGAGTGGTTTCCTTGTTATCGTTCTCCAATGTTCATGAGTTCCTTTTTGAATGTTTATTACATATTTTCCAAGTTTCCTTTTCGTCGGTATGCGATACTTTCGATTCGTTATCGTTTTGCTTGTTTCGCATTGTATTCTTTTGTTTACTGGTTCGTTTCTTTTAGGTTCGTATACGCAGATTTTTGTGATAGGTTTTTCACCTGTGTTCTCAATTACTATTTCTTCTTCATTTGCTGCATTTGACTCTATGTTTATTATTACTGCTTTACTTTCTCTGATCTGGCGTTGATACGGTTCTTCTCTTGTTTCCTTTTCTGGGCGTTTTGTCGTAGTTGATTCTAGTAGTTTTCTTGTTATTGATTTCCAGTAATCATCTCTTCCTTTCTGAACGTGTACTATATACTTTCCACGCTTTCTTTTGGTTGGGATGCGGTCTTTTTGATTTTTGATATCTTCATTTGTTTGACATTTGATTCTTTCATTTATCGTTCCGTTCTTTTTAGTTTCGAATATACAAACTTTTGTAATGGGTTCTTTACCCATATTTTCGACTATTATCTCTTCTCCACTCTTGGGGTTTGATTCTACTTTTATTATTATTTCTTTATTTTCTCGTACTCGACGTTTGTATGGCTCTTCTTTTGGTGTTGTGAATTTTTCTCCCAGGGTTTTGGCTAGTGTGCAGGTTATTATTATATCATTGTTGGCACATATTATATATTCTGCATTGCCTTCTAGGCTATCCCATTCACATTTCTTTCCTGCTTTCATATTCATTTTCCAACAATCGATAATTTTGTTTTGTATGCATACTTGTTCAATCGTTTCTATTCCTTTGTTTATTATTCGCAATTTGCCTATTCCTGGCTTTACTTGGATTTTTACGTTTCTATCTTCTGTAGCATCTCTACATACATCTTTGGTGGTTTGACATGATGATGAATTTTCGGATCGTATTTCCATTTTTCCTGGTTTTCCTATTGCGTCGAATTGGCAACTTATGCTTGTATTCATCGTCAATTGTAAGCATATTCCTTTGCTTGCGCTTCCTTTCTCATTTATTGTCCGTATTCTGAACGCTCTCACTTCCTTCGTGGTGTTCTCGTCAGCTTCCGTTAACTTGATGGACGTGATTAATATCATTATTTTTTGTAGCAGGGTCGGTCGGTTTTGATTTTTCCTTTGTTGTAGTAACATCATCCCTCTGTTTCGTTTTCCCTCGTTGTTGCTGTTGTTCGTTTCTCGACGTTCCTCGTTGGGTGATTCCTTTTTCTCTTGTTGTGCGGATTTATTTCCGTCTCTAGCGTTTTGATCGCCTTGATCTTTGCTGTTGTCACTTCCTCCTTCTCCATTATTACCTCCATCCGGGGTTTCCTTTGAAATGTCGTCCTCGACATTTATTATTTCAATTATTTCCTCGTATACTTTTATTATTCTCGCTTTTATATCGTCCATTTCTTTTATCTCTTGCTTACTCGCTTGAAATCTTATTTGCTTTCGATGCCATCTGTGTATTATCATCAATAGTTGTTCCTTTCTATCTCCGATTCGTATTGCTTCTTTTGGATGGTTGGTGAATTTTAGTCCTTCCCATTTCAACATTGCTTTTATTGTCTTTGGGAATGGGTAGTGAGCATATATTGTTTCTTTCAATAGAACGTTTCTGTTCCTTACCATATAGTTTACATTGAATACTTTAAGTGATGAGCCTTCGTAGGTCCATTTCATCAGATTGGCTGTTGCTTCGTCTTGTTTGGCGTCAATAGCTTCCCATAATGTTTGGATTGTTTTACCCATCATTTCTCTCTCTCTGATTGTCGCGTTACTGGTTATAAATTTTATTGCACTTGCTTGTCTCGATTTCAGTGCATAGTGTAGTACATTGTTTTCTCCATTGTCTTTTTCTTTGAACGATGATCCTGTTTTTAGTAGTTCTCTCAGAACTGTTGTAGAAGCATCTGCTGTAACTGCGAACATTAATGGTGTTTGTCCCTCTTCGTTGGGTATGTTTGAGGCGTGTCCGCATTTCTGCATAAGTTGGATTATATCTATTATCCTTTGAGTATTTCTGTGTTGTACTGCGATATGTAGAGGTACGTTCCCTTCTACATCTGCCATAGTGAAGATCATGGGTATACTTTCCTTGATACGGTCCATTTCTGGTGGACTTCTAGCTCCTTTAGCGTAATCCATTGCGATTTTTCCCGCTTTGTTTACTATTCTCATCCATCCTTTTCCTTCGACCCATTCTGGCATTATTTCTCTGATGGCTTTCACTATTATATCCATCTTGTCTACATTATCTTGAGTCGCGTTTAATGTTATTTTGGATTCCTCCGGTTTAGGTTCCTCTACGGTATTATTTGATGTTGCTTCTATTTTTCGACTCATCGTTAGTCCGTTTATACTTAGCTGTTGAGTTTGTGATCTAGTTTGCATACCTCGATTCTCTGGTTCTTTTGTTATTGTTCTCGGTATCGCTTTACATCTACTCACGTTCACGTAAATAGGTCTAGTGAGTGGGTTATTGACCAATTTAACTCGCGCATTATTCTCGTTTACGTACATTATCTCATAAGGTCCTTTACCACATCTTTGTAATTTTCTGGCTACTCCTGGGATAATTTCTGGCGTTGCGATTATTACCCAATCTCCAACCTGAAAGTTATGCTCACGCACATCTCGCTTTTTATCATGTAATTCTTTGTAGCTCTCTTGATTAAATCTAATATTCATACCTGCTGTTTTCCAGATCTCTTGCATTCGCTCTTTGAATCCTGTTACATAATCATCAATTTCCATATACTGTGATATTGGCGGTTGATATTCTAGGTCTATTGGCATGTTACATTCTCTGCCGTACATTAATTTGAATGGACTCATTTTTGTTGCTGAGTGTATTGACATTCTATACGCCATAAGGCATAGATTTATATATCTATCCCAATCTTTTTGGTGTCTGCTCACATAATTGGACATCATCTCTATTAGTATGCCATTGAATCGTTCGGTTTGACCATTTGTTTGCGGATGGTACGGTGATGTTCTCAGCTTCGCAATTCTGAAGTAATTCGTTACTTCCTCTATGATTTCGCTCATGAAGTTGGTTCCTTGATCAGTTAGGATCTGTTTGGGTGTTCCGTATCTACAGCATATTTCCTCTACTAGGATTCTCGCTATTGTTCTAGCTTTTTGATCTGGTATTGCGAATGCTTCCGGGAATTTGACAAATAATCCGTCACTACTAATATATAGATATTTCCATCGTTGGTTTCTGGTAATGGTCCTACTACATCCATTGCGATCATCGTCATTGGTTCTGGTGGAATTGGCATTGGTTTTAGCGGTGCCTTCAATTTACTTCCCGTGCTTTTCCTTGTTGCACATATTAGGCAATTCTTTATCCACCCTTTTACGTCCTCTCCGATATTTGGCCAATAATATTTTTGACGCAGTCTTGCTTCCGTCTTTTTTGCTGACATGTGTCCTCCGAGTTTTCCATCGTGGTATTGCATCAATACCTCTTTTCGTCTACTTTCTGGTAAACACATGAGTCGTTTTTCGCCATCCATTAGTAATAACCATCCCTTCTCTATGGTATATCGGTGTCTGTGTTTTTCCATATGCTCTTTTAATTTACTGTTGTTGTCGAAGATTTTCATATCGTTCGTTTCTATGAATTCAATTATTGTTTTCAACTCATCGTCTTCTTTCTGCTCATTTCTCAGTTTTGTAAAATCGATATCTTCTGCGATTATCATGCATATTCGTCTTACATCGTGATCCATCAGTTCCTCAAATACAAATCTTGACATGCAATCTGCGTTGGCGTTCGCTTTTCCTGATTTGAACTTTATATACGGTGAGTATTCTTGCAACTGCATTGCCCATCTCATTAATCTACTCGAGGCTTCTTTATGTTGGCCTAGCCATACCAATGGTTGATGATCTGTAGTGATATATATCTCGTGACCCCATAATAAATATTTGAAATGTTTAATAGCTTGGATTATTGCTAACGCCTCTCTTTCAGTCACAGAGTAATTCTTTTCATGTTTCTTGAACGTTCGACTATAATATCCAATAACTCGTTCTCTTTTCTCGTCATCCCATTGTCCTAGGACTGCTCCAGATGCATATCCACTTGCGTCTGTTGCTAACAAAACGGTTTCTTAAAATCTGGGTGTACGAGTATTGGTGCTGATATCAGTTTATCTCTGAGTGTTTCAAAGGCTGTTTGTTGTTCCTCTTCCCATATAAACGGGGTATCTTTTTTGGTTAATTCTTGTATTGGTTTCGCAATAGTTGCGTAATTCTTGATGAACTTTCGATAATATCCACATAAGCCTAAGAATTCTTGCACTTGCGTGACTGTCTTTGGTGCAGGGCAATTCTTTATCTTTTCGATGTTTCTTGGATCTGGTTCTTTGCCTTTTGCTGACACAATATGTCCTAAGAAGGTAACTTTTTCCTTTGCCCAATCACATTTTGATGGTTTCAATTTTAATTTCCATTGTCTCAGTCGAACGAATACATTACGGATATCTTTTAAATGTTGCTCGAAGGTGCTAGAATAAATTAACAAATCATCAATATATACCATACATTGTTTGATGCCGTGCGTTACAAAATTCATACATCTCTGGAATGAAGCTGGTGCGTTAGTTAGTCCAAAAGGCATTTTCTTGAATTGGTATAGATCTTTGCCGATTGTAAAGGCAGTTTTCTCTCTGTCCTCCTCTTTGACTTTTATCTGCCAATAACCACTTTTTAAGTCTAGCGATGTAAAATAAGCTGCTCCGTGTAACATTTGTAACATCTCGTTTATATCTGGTAGCGGGTATGTATCCCGTTTTGTTACCGCATTGAGTCGTCGATAATCTATACAGAACCGTTGTGTTCCGTCTTTTTTCTTTACCATGACCACTGGGAATTGCCATGGCGAACAACTTGGTTCGATTACTCCTGCGTCTAACATCTTTTGAACTTCTTTTTCTGCTTCTGGTTTTTGAGCTTCTGCCAATCGATATGGCCGTAGTGTTATTGGGGTGTCATCTGTTAGTGGTATCGTGTGTTGCGTTACGTCGCTTGTACCGAGATCTAAGTCAGATGCTGCAAATATATCTTTGAATTCCATTAGCAGTTTTTGTAGTTGTTCTTTTTCGGTTTCGTTTAGTAGCTGACTGTCGATAGTCCATAATTCTTCCTCAGTTCCTTCAGTTTTTGCTGTTGGAAGTTCGATGTCCATCATCGGTGTTAACTTTCCCAATCTTTCGTTTTCATAGATAACTTTATCTTCCTCGTCAAAAATTTGTAATGTTGATTGGAATTTCACTGTTGTCGTTTACATACACTATTTCTCTGGCTAATGGCAGTTCTTTCTTTTTCTCAAATTTGTGATTAGGTTCGAAAATCATTTCACCTCTGGTTTCTTCATTCACTTTTACATAGCAAATCATTTGTGTGCGCCCTGGCACTACTATTTTCTCTGAGCATCTCACTTCTGATTTCAGCATACATATTCGTCCGGTTTTGTCTCTCAGCTCCATTGATCCTAGATCTATTATTATCTCTTTTAGTAATTCTGGCATGAGATCTGTTCCAATTATACAATCTGCGCTCAGTTTCCTGATAACTGCTAAGTACGTGTGATTTTTACATTTTTATATTCGATTATCGACCAGATTTTTCCAATGACTGCTACCGATTCCTTGCTGCAAGTTATTACATCCATGTTAGCTTCTTCTATACATGGCCACAATCTTCCGGGTATTTTATCCATATTTATTGCTGAGATGTTTGCTCCGGTATCAATCATTGCTTTTATTTCTACCCCATTTATTTCTATGGGTACCGTTAATGTTGGTCCAGCTAACGTTTGCAACATGGCTATGGTTCGAGTTTCTGGATCCTGATCCACACTTCTTGATCTTTGGCTGGTTCGTGGCACTAAGTCTGCCCAATTTGGTTCGTATGGTACTGGATAAATATTTCGTAATGTTGTTGATCTTGGTATTGGTACTTGTCGTTCTACTGGCATGTTTCTCTCTACTGATGATGCTGCTTTCTTTAAACATTCATATACTGGTGGTGGATGATTGAAATGTCCACTATGTCTTGTCTTTCGATTTTCCCATTGTTTGAGTTGCTCTTGAGTTAGCATCTGTGTTCCTCCTTGGTTTTCATCATTGTCACTGTTATCACTGCTATCATCTCTGAAATTTATCCATCGTTTCCAGTTACTCGTTTTTTGTCGCTTCATTCTGGTTTTCTCGGCTTCTAATCTCATTATTGCTTTAAATTTTCGTCCAACTTCTTCATCGGTACCATTCATTTTAGTTAGAATTCCTACTAGTCTTTTTATCTTGTGAATATCTTTTGAGTGTCCGTGTAATACCATTGTCTTTGCTAAAAACGGTAAGAATCCAATTGCCATTTTCCAGTTGATTTTTCTCTCTCTTTTGTAGATATCGAAACATGCTAACATTTGTGTTATGATTACTCTTACGATTTGAATAATAAGGATTATTCCTAAAATTCCTGCCATCATCTGTCCGAAGATTAAGAATCTTCCCCACATGGCTTTCATCATGTTTGCTGTAGCATGTTGAAAATGATCTGGTGATAGTAACAATTCGTAGTTGGGTTTCTCTCCATAGTTGTTACCTCCCGTTATAGTTACAATGTTGGATAATATTGCTTGCCTTTGTGCTGGGAATAATAAATGTTCTCTGGCTCGTTCCAGATCTTTCGTTTGGTATATCCCACTCTGTGATATATCCACTGGTTTGAATTCTGCTTCGCTGGCCAATTCTGTTAATCCAAATATTTTTGGCGGTGCTACTATTACTCGGGTTGGAAATTGTAACCAACTTCCATCTCTTATTTCGAATAACGGTCCATATACATTACTGCAACTGAACATATTAGGTACGAATTTTTCTGGATTTATCATCCTTGTTACTGGTTGAGCGAATCTGATTTTCCCTTTATGCATTATCTCTAATTCGTTTATGCATTTATCTCTCGGAATTGTTGAATTCTCTGGCAGTTTCGCAATTGTCTTTTCGCATTTATACGTGTACATAACTTCTCCAACGATTCTTCCAAAATATCCTTCCTGGAGTGGTAATAATGGAATTGCGTTATCTGGATTCGTGATTGCCATTGCTAACTTTGTTTTCAATATTTCCCTGTTCAAGATACAATCATTTTTAACTAAGTCGTAGTATATTTTCTCTGTTGATGCTAATCCTTTGTGATATAAGAAAATCCATCTTGTTATTTATATAGAGATATAGTTTCACATCTTTGGGGTCTATTTGCGCTTTTGCGTTTGGTATTGCTGTTCGCGATAAGAATATTCCTTTATAATTGGTACTAGCTACCATTTCGTCACATTTACTCACCATTCGCCCTTTTATGAATCTCATTCCGATTGTGGTGTCTGTTGATATTACTACCGTTGGTGTGACCTCTGATCCAATAGTTGTGGTGATCGTTGGTTTTCCGATTCTTCCGGTTCTCCGTAATTCATCTAATGCACTTTTTTGTGTGTTAGTTTCTGTTTCTCTGTGCACTTGTCCTTGCACTTCATCGAATATTGCACTTTTCAATAAGGTGAGTCTACAAGTTCTGGTATCGGCGTGATATACGATCGTTGACATTCCCGTATTACATGATCTATCTGTTGCTAGACATTGAGGGTACTTTTTCATTGCTTGCGTATCTGGATCAAAATATCCTTGATATTTCTCCAACTTTACTTGATAACTTTCAATCACTACTACTCCTTTGACTAGTTGATTCAATAGGGTGTACTCTCCTCCTTGACACGTTCCGTCTCCAGCCGTTATTCTTCCCGCAGCGTATACTCGGGTAGTTTTTATTTTTCCTTCCTCGGCTGCTACATTTACTCTTCCAGCTATTGAGATGCGTCCTGTCGTGAATCCTTCTTCACATTCGTTCCGCGTTACAGAAACCACTGTTGTTTCCGTTCCAGCTTCTATAATTGTTGAATGTGAGTGATGTCCGCAATGAAATGCTACAATTTTCCTTGTTACTGAGCATTCCTTGATTTCCGTTTTTATAAAGTCTACCTCTTGATATACATTATACGATACTGCTGTTGCCGTTGTCTGTAGTTTACCGGGGTTTGCAGCTTTGCACTCTTCCGTTTCTTTTAGTGAGTATTTATCACCAATCTTTATATTATCACAATCATATACTACAAACGGTTCTACTCCTTTCACGCACATCATCCATATGAGCATTGTAGTGATTATCGTATTCATCCCTTTTCTAGCTGTTTTTGGATCGCTTGCATTAATCGTTGTTTCGAATTCCGTTAATAACTCTTTTAACTTCGCTTGCATTATCTCGGTTTGATCATCTTTACTTACCAAATTTATAAAGGCTTGCCATCCACCTTGAGTCAGGATGAATGGTTCGATTACCTTCCTGATAATGTCTGTTATTGCAAATTCATATCCGTTTGGGTTGTATCTTGGGGTTCGCTTTCTGTATATCACTATCGTATTGTACATCAGATAGGCCATTCCTACCAAATATCTATTTGGGTCCTCAGATCGTTTCGTTAAGTGATTTATTATCAACAGCAATTCCTCTGAATCTTTGGTTGTGGTTCGTACTTTGTTGTCCATGATTTTATTTATTATTGGTTTTATTGCTGCCCAAAGCTGTTTCGCTTCTGCTCCGATATTTTGAGTTTTAAATTTCTCTTATTTCTGGATTTCTAATCCCAGGCAATATTCAGTTATTAGTCTGTTTGAATCCACTTTGCTCCTTGTTCTGCCCTTTCAGTTTTCCCTGTACTGCTTCGTTACTTGGCAAGCTTGTTAATTTTGTTGTTAATTGATCCATCTGCATTTTGTTCTTTAGTTTTCTTTCTGAAGCCTGGTTTATTCATTTTTGTCGTCCTCGGATTTTCTTTTCCATTGCTGTTAACCTGTTTCTTTCTCGTTGGGTTGTTCGTCTGCCGTTTCTTTGAATTTAGCTCCTCGTTCATTTATAAATTAACCATTCGTCTCCTGTCCGAGCTTCGCCGTCTTCTCTCTTTCTTTTTATTTTCCTCCTCGGTAACTGGCTCTATAATCTCGACTGGTTGTCTTTGAACCACATACTAAGCTCGTCTGGTTCATCTGTTATCAGATCGTTTTTCATCTTCCGTCCTGAACAAAATCTCATGATTCCGGTATTCCTCCTGGTTGTTTTCTTCAATCCACAATATCATTTAGTCATTTAGTATCTCTTCATCTCCTGTTGTAATGAACCGAATTACTTCATCTGCTTGCAGGGGAAACCTTCTGGCGTATTTAGACTTCCTGTGTCCTAATTGGCGTTTTTTCGGTTTTGATTTCTCTTTGTTGAGTTCTCTACCTGCGATCTTTGCTACTGTTAATATATTTTATTAGCCCCACATTGCATTTGCGTAACTCCGAATTTTCGAGATCGTCGTCTAAATGATCGTCCTTGGTATGTAAATGAAATGGGCGGTTTCATAACGTATTCTCTTGTTTACTTCACTCACCTTTGGCGGATATAAAATTCTCTTTCGATTGGTTCGAAATCTGGCATATAATTTTAAAACTAATAACTTTCTCATATCGTTTCGGCTGCCCATTCGGTATGTTTCCATTTTCGGATAATTCCTCGAAATTGCTCCTGGTACACGCATAACATTCCCGATACTCCTCATATTCCTTTAACTATATTTTCGCAGGTTTTCTAAATCTGTTACATGAATCGATTATCCATTTTGCATCTGTTAGCAGTCGTCTTTGAAATTCTTTGCTCCGGTTCTCATATCGCTGCTAAATTCTCCTACATTTTTTCGTTCCGTTAATCTGTTAATTCCTCCTCCACAAGGTCGTCTATATTCTGTGGCAAGTATTTTCGTTTTCCTGGTATTCGGTTCTCGAGACGCTGATTCGCGGTCTCGCTTGTTCTTGTTGAAATTCGTAAAATTTTCATTTCTCGTTCCTGTTTCCTACTTCGATCGGTGAAATGTATATCGTGTCGTCTTTCCACGAATTGAGGTGTTAACTATTTTTCAATAGAATTGTGTACTCCTACTGCGACATTTTCCGTGATTTTGGCTTCTGGTATCATTGATCTTGGGTCTACTCCATTTTCGCTGTGTCGCCCTTCCCATTTTTCCCGGGTTTAGTCGATTGAATTGTGACTTTTCGATTAAAATGGCCACTCTAACTTGCCGTCCATATCTGTTTTCCTCTTGCTAATAGAAAATACACTGATAGATATTTTCCCTTTTTCCACTCCACTCCGTTTGGGTACACTCTCATATTTCATCCGGTACCTCCGATCTCTGTATAGAATTGATGGCTTAATACTATGATTTTCTCTTCTTCCAGCCGATTTTTACTTTCCGCCGCTCCACCTAGTTTTCCATGTGTAGGGCTAGTCCAGCTTTAATGTTTATTTCCTCGTCTTCCTCTGGTTGCCATCCATTTCGTTTATCATTTCCCTCTGGTAGTTTCATATGGTCATCTTCATAATAACTCTAAGGTTATTTTCGTTAGCTGGCGTCTTCCCGGCGCTTCTCCCTGGTACGTATTTTCTTCTCCACTTTGTTCGGTTCTCTCCATTTTCCATTTCCATTCTTTCGTCTTTTCATCATACACTTTTTCCATGGGTGTTGATCGGCATCTCGAGTAGTCTATAGGCTGCAATTGTGCTTAAATTTTTGCATCTTGTCCTCCATAACTGGTAGAGTGGTTAGTATTTGGTCATCTTTCTTTTATTTCCTCTTGAAAATTCTAAGATCTGTTGTTCCTTTTTTGTTGTATTTTTTCTCTCTGGTTCATCCATGGCTATGATATTAAAATGGTTTGTCCCGTTTCCCATATACCCTAATTCGTAATATCGGGTTCGTTCTCGCGGACTTATTTTGCCGTTTGTGATACATTATGCTACGTCCTCTACCATGCCATCGTCACTACTTTCGATTAATCCGTTGGATAATTTCTCGATTTATTCCGTCGGTATAATTCGTTGCATTTGACAATCGGATCTACCAATACTTCCTTTATTTCATCATTTGGTAGCTTTGAATATTTTTATCTTTATTGGTTCAATCTCTCTCATATCTCTTTGATGTTCTCCGTAATTGCTTATCAACTCATCTGTTCTCTCGTTGTCAAATCACATAATGTCTGTGTCTCTAACAGCCTCTACGAACATTTTCATTGAGAATCGGTCTCGTTAATGATAAACCGATTAATATATTTCTAGCCTGGTCTATTGCTTGTTCTGTCATTTTGATCTGGTTGTCTCATTATCTTTTGTCTCTCTTTTTCTAATCCAGGTTTTTATTTCTTTGTATACCAATATTTGATTTTCTGCCAAATTTCTGCTGATCCGTTTCTTCGCTTCATTTTTGTTAACGTTACCACAATTTATTTCCCTTTTGCCAAAATTGAGCATTCCGCTAGGTGGTATATCCTCGCTTTATTTTTCCTTCCTTGATAATATAAAGGTTTATTTTATAACTGGGTCCTAAGCTTTTTCACTACCCAATCATACAACTCTGTTTGTGCTTTCGCCTCTTGGTTTGGCTATATCTGTCTTGGTATCTCTGGAAAAATCAATAATTACCTTTGGTATTCTTCTCTATCAGTATTCTTATCAAGATTCCTCTGGTACTTTCTTATCATAGATCTTTCCATGATGCCGTAAATGTACCATATCTGTTGATAATCCTTTGCAATTAATTTCATTATTCTAAACTGTATGCGGTTGTATCTCTGAGGTTTAAGGAACATTTGAATTTCGATCTACTTTCTTCTACAATCTTCGTTGATTTCTTTTAATATCTCGGTTTAATCTTCTTCTTGGTACAACTCGTTTCCATTTTCTCTAATCCGGATTTTGGGATTCAATCCTTATGTATGGTTTATTTTTCCTCGCATGATTGAATATTTCTCCCCCAGACTGGATTATTTCACTTTTCATCTTGTCCGTTTGATTGGTCGTCTGGTATTTGTCTCAACATATTGATTTTGTGGTTGTTCCTCCTCTTCCATTATCTTTTGTTGGTACCTTTTGTTTGGAACCATACTCTCCTTTAATTCTGTTCTCCGATTTGGGTTTCACTCCACGTTGGGCTTTTCTTTCTGATTCTTGTTTCTAATTTTTTTGTAGCAGTATCCTCTGATTTCGATTTTTTGTTATTAATTGGTTCTGATATCTTTTTTCTTTCTTGTGACGATTGATGCTTCCTGTTCATCCCCAATTCTGGCTCTTTCATTTCTGCGAAGCCACTTTCTTTGCCATCACTTCTATTTTTTGAATCTAGTGCTTGTTCTTGTTCTAAATGTTCAGCGCTGCCGTCTATTTTTAATATTAGTGCCTTCTTTCTTAGTCCGCTTTCTCTCTGGTTCAGGATTGCTTTTTTTCTTTTAAAATTGGTCTTCCTCTTGTTATAGAGCTTCCTCTTGCTTTAATTTTCTCAATGTACTCTCTGTCTTTTGTGTCATAATTCTTTTTCGAGTTCATCTATCTCGTACACTAATGTTTCCGTTGTTTTGATCCTCCGTTATCATCAATTTCTGCTCGTTTTAAATCTCTTTAGTTCCGGTCATTCGGTTTCTTCCATTATCGTTTCTTTTAACTGTCGACGTCTTTGTTTTTTCCTCCTCTGCAAATTCTTGATGGCCTCTATTTTCTTCCATCGCATTTAATCGAATGTTTTTCTCGTTATCAGTTATCATATTTCCCTCTGCCCTTCGTTCCTCACACACTGCTACCGCAAGTGGGTGAGTTCATCTGGAATTTTCCATTCTCATCATATTGATTCTCTTCGGGGTTTTGGTTTTCGAATTTTTCCCATCTTTGCTGGATTTCCTGGGCTTCCTCTGATTTTGTAATCTTTGCCATTCAGCTTGTTGTTGTCTGATATTCTCTAGTTCGCAATGCTCTTGAATCACTTCATTGCTTCTCATTACGTTGATTCCGTTGTTGTTGTATATTGTGGGCATCTTTGCATCATCTCTTTTAATTCTCATGGGCATTCGTTTGTAAGTGTTTCTCGTAGCATGTTATCTCTTGACAACGTTATTTGTGGATTTCCCATAGAGTTGTTTAAATCTTGACTGGTTTGGTTCTCTTTTAATGTTACATTGCCTTGCGAAGTGTCCCTTGTTGTCCAACAAATTTCATGCTTTGTTATTAGGTTGCCTACAATATTTTCTCAGTAATGCCCTAGTCTACCACATTTTTGAACAAAGTGTAATTTCGGAAACAATTCTTGATCGATGTCCTATTCCTTTACATGTGGAGCATTTTCCGTTTGTATTTTGGATTGTTCCTGAAATTATTAATTAATAACTTACTTGGTTATTACTCTATCCTCCGGATTCCTCGTTGCTGGGGCTTGAACAATACTGCTGTGCTCTTTGGAAGATGATTCATAGCTGGATTAGTATTGTTGTTTTGATTGTTGGCATTGACGTTGATGTGTTGTTCCGGGGCCAAGATCTGCCACTTGAATATCCCAGTCCTGATGGGGCTTCACATCTTGTTTGCCGATTGCTCTGCTTTTATCTAATGTTCTGGTGCCAAGGCATCCCAAGGTTGCTTCGTATGTCTTCCGCTCTTGATTCCTCTTATGAATGACTCTATCCATTTTATCTTGGGCATCATGTTCTCCGAAGGCTCTTACACAATTTCTTTAATTCGCATGCGTACACTGCATTTGATTCACTCGTCTATTGTTTTCGATGTAGAAGTCCAATATCTTCCCTATTCCCCCTTTTCTCTATTCCAATATCTTTATTAAAAAACTCTTAATTTCTGTCCCATGTTGTCAATTTTCGTATCGTCCTTCGCTTCCACGAATACATCTTGTGCGCCTCCCTTCAAATACAAGGGTAGCCGCTCCTTTACTTTTGATCTGTTCCATGACAGATATTTTTTATACACTTCAAATTCCTTTAAAATGTAATCCAATTTGTTGAGGCTGCCGTCAAACGGTTCTCCCTAAACTTTTCTCTGAATTCTCCTACCATCGCAGTGTATATTCAACATGGT